>JAQGAC010001282.1:0-14661 GCA_034696585.1 Isotomurus maculatus | reverse complement strand
CAAGAGGTCAGAGATTGTCCCAATTATTTTAGGTGAGCGGTTAGCAGTTTCCGAGCTGAATTTTAATAGTCGAGGTCAATTTCGCTATTTAATCGAATCGTTATTTTCTTTGAAATATTTTCCTTAGTCGATGACGTGATTGTGCATGCGTGACTTCCGTTTTGGAATATTTATTCTCCAAACAAAAAAGTAATAGATCAAAAAACAAATTTTTGGACTGCTAACTCACACTATAAGAACACATTTTGCATTAGTTTGATTTATTTCAAATATGACTTAACAAGAACTATAATTGAAATATAGCTATAATCCTAATTTTGCAGTAATCAATAACGACACGACTCATCGCAACAAACAATTATCATTGCATTGAAAAATTGTTTCAATAGCTTATAAAACACGAAAATACTATTGTTCTTGATAAATATGTATTGAATACAATTGATTAAAAAATATTAAGCTTGTTTCGATAAAACATACTATTTTTTACCTACTCCGTCCAGAATCCGTTGTTTAGTAATAACCTAATAACTACAGGTTATTTTTAAATTAGTTACAGAATATAACCAATTCATACGTAACGACTCATATCTTATGAGCAGTTTTTGAATAAATCAATTCAATTCAATTCATTTCCCATGTACAACATCAAAAGTCGTATTTCATGTTGTTTATTCGGAGTTGTTAACATTATGAAGCCATCTCATTTGCAAACCTTACCCATATATTTTAAACCAAAACCATTAGCCAATACCCGCAAAAATCTTTTTCTTACAAATTGGTAATTACTTACAAATATATTGTGCAACTTGCGTATGGGAACACCGTCACAAAGGTACACTTCAATACATCCAGCCGTCATGCAAATAGCCACCATCACCAGGTACAATATGAAAACCGTTTGAATCGAATCAAACAAAGACACAGGTGAGACCCGTTCAAACTTGTGCAGCTGAATGAGTTTCCTTGAATTCTTCCATCGTTTCAAGTAATATAGCGTTTGATTCTCCGCGTGTATTTTAAGGTAGATTCCGCTTTCTACAAGTAGCTTTATATTTTTAAATAAAGGTAAATTTCTGAAGTTAACGAATTCCCACAGTTGTCGGGTCGAGTAGAACTCCTCCTTTACCTGATAAAAGTTTTTTGTGATGTAATTCTCTTTTAAATACAGAAACTCGTTTTGATCGGACTTCATCAAGTAAGCAGATTTTTCGCATTGAACTAACTCATTTTCAATAGCCAATTCCGTAATTAAATGTTTGCTCCAATTTGTGTTTCCTTTTGGTTTGTTTGGGTAATGTCTAATGAGGCTACTCATAAAGTTAATTTGATTATAGTGGTCGCCATCATTAAGAGAATAAAATCCATTAAGAAAATCCTGAATGTACATAAAGGATTCAGCGAAGAGCCAATATCCGAATGGGTCTCGTATTACTCTTCCAACTGAATTTGGGTTTTCACGTGGCTGCGACAAGAGAGCGAAGCAACTTGGCTTTTGATACTTCTCAATTAACCCAAGCTCCCACTTACTCCTTATATCGTTCTGTAGCTTTGGTATTTGAAACCATCGAAAGGACACTGAATTAGGAATTCTCTGATGGTCTTTTACTTGAGACATATTATACTTGCTGACAGGATCACACAGAATTTGACTTGAATTTTCTATTATTTCACCCCTTAGTGGGGAATTCAACTCAGATACGAGTATACTGTAGTATGTTGACGTAGCTACCAAAGACACAAAAATCCAAGCTGTAACCAAGCAGCGAACCCAAGTGAATTTCCTTAGCTCTGCTGGTAAATGTATTGGCTCGTCTGTTAGTGTGCTAAAGTAAAGTAAAATCATTGAGAAATTGTGTACCTTAATTTTGTTGAAATATAAATACAGGCTTATAAAGCCACAAAGAATAAAGCCGTTTAAAATTAAAGCAATCCACAAGGTGGTTTTGAATGGAGAAATATACATGGCAAAACTCAGAATTGGACGTGAGTAGCATGAAATTATTTTAATTGACACCACGGAAAAAAGTATCAACCTTGTAGTTTTAAATGAGGTGCTAAGAATGTGAATTTCAGTAACAGCACGTGGCAGTCGGATACGATTATGTTTGAAAATTGTTGAATTACTGGCACGAAATGCAGTTCTAAGGAAAACCATTTCAACCGAGTTAAGAACTAAAGGGTTTGCTGCCCTAACTGAAGGGTTCCAATGCCATAATTGGTCGGAATACAAATCTACTTCGTTCGGTGTGAAGAGGTTCATGGGGAAAGCCATTGTTGAAAATTTTTCCCACACTCTGGTGCTCTCAACCATATTGTTCATTCGGTATAGGTAAGGGTACTGAAGAGTGTACAGTGCAAACCGAAGATGATTCGATGTTGCAAATAAAATAGCAAAATGAAAAAGTATCTCCACCGGTAAAAAATCAACAAATTTTTCATTTCTGTTGAAATGAAAATTGGTCTTTTGGTTGGTAACAACTACAATTGCGTAATCTTGGTTTAAATCCCTGTCCACTCCACCACTGCTTAATGCGTAGAACCATAACCATCGGCCTAACATAAAACGAATGCGGTCGTTTGTTGTGAATAATCCTGTGGATTGTAAGTTGAGATAGAAAAAGTTGAACACACAGGAATGTTTTCGGTGTTTTGAATGCAAAACTGCCTTTTTATCGGTGTGAGTGTAACCTTGCCATAATGAAAGGTTAACTTTGCGGAAAAGTTGAGAATGAGAGTCACCATGAAAAATGTCGTCGGCGGGTTCGTCGTTCGTGAATAATATTATAATCAAGCACGACGGAGGTATTCCAGTGATAAATTGGGACAAATAAAAACAATCATGACTACTAAAATTGCACATAATCAGGAGTGCAGTAATGATAATTTTCATGGTGGAGTATATCCTGTTTGCTGTCGGGTTCTATTAAATAGTCTACCCCGTTCAGTTTTTACAAAGGTTATTTAAGTCAGCTTTATAAACATCTCATCTTTCATTTACATTATACAGTCTCATTTGCCAAATTAGTAGCTTGACCTCTGATTGTCAACTGATGTAAGTTTCAAAACCAAAAGTTCTAATTAGTTATACGATGGGGTAAAGTAGTTGAAATCCGCGAATGATGATATTTGATAGAATCCCAAAAACACTCAAATGTACGTTTTACAAGCAAGCTCAGAGACCTTTAGTACAAAAATAGTAAAGACAAGTTACTTATGATGGCGCAACTTCATGCACGTAAATATTTGGATAGAATTTTCACCACCGTCGTAAGCTGAGTCTGCCGATCTATTTAATAATCTTGAAATGTATTGAAGTTTCTTTGAAGTTAGGTGTTTTGTAGACTCCTGTTTGAATTTTAATGGTTTCAAACCCCACTTTTTGTAATAATAAAACGTACAAAATAAAAAGTGATCGTCAAAATGCCGAAAGAGCCTAAAATTTCTTAAAATTACTAAAACAAGCGCTCAAAATGTGCTTGTACGTCTGTTTGGAATAGATCTTCTAACATTAAGACGTTATGCAGACTATCAGATGACATTTACGTTTTCTTTAAAACAAAAGTCGTACCCTATGCAGTATTATTATTGAAAGTTTGTCTTCTTACGGTTTTCTCCTTTGATTTGGTTGAATCGGAGCTCAGCGTGTTTTGGTAACGTTTTCTTAGATGGAGTACTTTTTAAAAGTCTCCAAGTGACGTGAGTAGAAACATTTAAGTTAGCCTCTTATATTGATGAATTCTCCAATATCAGTGAAAATATTTTAGAAACGAGCCCAATTCCAATCCAAGGCTCCTTTACCTATTCCCATAGGAAAACATTCGTTGGACGGAAATTGTGTTTCCACTCGCTCGATCTCCAAGATTACTTTACCTCGAGCATTTACACATTCCCAGTTCCCGAAATAATGTGTGCTCCTTTTGTCACTTGCGAGTGAAAGGGCACCATTTTTCGTTTACGAGTGAGAACGATTTCCGACGAAAGGAAATAAGGATTCTGTAAAGCTCCTAAGGTGAAATTGACAGAAATTTCCTGGCGAGCAGTAGGCGATACGTTTGCTTATGAATGTGAATAATATAAAATAGAAACAGAGGTTCATGGAACAAGACAGACAGACAATCGAAGATATCAAGGTAATCATTAAAGTCAAACCCAACTTGGCTTATATAAGTAATAAGTAATTTGAAAAGCCAAGACAGGATGCAATACGTGCATTTGCATTCTTCCATAACACAAGCAAAAGTTTCACCTTGACGGTTAATAAATAGTTAACCAGTGTTAACTTACACTTGTGTAAGAAGTCCAAAATAAGACTTATAAAAGCGGCTTGGATGGTTATGGAAGCTTCTCTGGATTTCACTGAGGATTCAATGAATAATGAATAAACCATGGAAATACTCGTTTGTCTTGAAAGCTTTTGAGTTTCCTCCGGGTGAAAAATGCCAGTTTGACTTTTGCTATGGCTGCATGAATATTCAACCACACATCGATCGATTTGACAGCACAAACACTTTCAGAAGTGGCAGAAGACAGAGGCTCGTTTCAAAATCAAGCTATTTAGACCAGAGGAAACTTAGTTTTCGTTCATTACGTTTAATCACATCATGCATCAATATGTTATGAAAGAGAAGAGAAATTTGTTATAAAAGTGTACATATCTTTGAGAGAGCTCAAGTTGGGGGTGAATTGAAACCCTTTTTATGAAATTATTTAATGCGTACATTGTCAGCAAAGGACCAGATTTTCCTACTTCTTAATTGAACTTATCATTTTTATACAGTTTCCAAATTTTATAATAAAAAGGATTGCCTGCATGGTTGTATGTATTGAATGTATTGCTAATTTTAAACATTTCAGTTTCATTGTGATGGCTGAGACAGTACATGTTACGCCCCATTGGAATCTTCTTATTTGTGATCAGTTGTTTTTTTAAGAAAAATAAAAAGAGCTGCACAAAAATGGAAACCAATTCGTTTCGTTCCCATTAGTTAAAACAACAGCACGTGAACTCCTTAAAAGGCAATTTCAGGCATAATACGACTATTATTTGGGTAGTTTTAATCAAAAGAACTGTTGTGTTGCTTTGGAGTCAGCCCGATGTCATTGGTTAACCCAAGAGTTCTAGTTTACCATATTCAACCATGGATTTCCCCCTTTGTACTTTAATTAGGTTAAGCTTACCTTTAACTTAAGATTTTCCACTCAAGCGACGGCGTATAATTTCCATTAATGTTATTTTCCATTAAAAATCACATCCATTAGCTTTAAGACTCAGGTAGTATTAGTTATTCTGTTAACAGTACTAACTCACAGCATGGATGTTCTTGTTTATACCTTTGCTTGCCAGAAAAATTTCTATTGACACGATATTTTTTCGCAAACATTTATCTTTTAGTAATTAAGAAGTAGTTTACTAGGCAATTTATTAAATATTTTCATTTTAATACTGATTTTGCTGTTAAAAATCATTGCAACAAATACAGATAGAAAAAACATTTTAAGCCTACACAAATCAAATAAATCACATTGAACTTAGACTGCCAAAAATGTGTTGTTTCAAAATAAAATCCGGTTCTTCCTCTACAAGTAAATTTTAATTAACTACTAACTCCATTTCGCAAAATTACAAGGCTTCGATATTTGTTTTGCATTTTTTCAAGACTCTACAATAATCGCACATCTCAAATTGTATCTATCGTCCTGCTACGGATATTTGTTAGATTCAGGTAAATTACTATCTATGAAAAGACCTAACATGTATAAACCGTTAAATTGCTGCCAAGATCGTCAGCTGGTATAGGATCATTCCAAGTTAATTCTGCCAGCTTTTAATAATTTTGTATCTATAATGTATAAACATAATTCAATACCTAAAAACAAAATTTCCCTACTCTTAAGCAAGGGTTAGCTAATAGAATAGCGTAAGCATTCCGTGTGAACAGTCCATAACAAAACCCGTAATGAAATGTAAAGGAATTCAAATGAACGAATGGTAACTAAAGCAGAATGAAAAGTAACGGAATGTAAAGTCATCATCATCATAATATGCATGCAACAAACAATAAGAAACAAATCATTAAAGTTACTATGGAAGTGCATGCAAATTAATTGTTATCGTTGCGGAAAAAATAATATAGCGTCAGGTTTGGAATAAATTCGAATATAAGGACCAGATTTTCCACACAACACCGAAAAAATCAGTACACCATCCTGCGCTTTCCAAGTTTGTTAAAGGATTGCTTGATCATAATTCCCAATTTCTTGTAATTTTGAGCAATTAACTGTAGAACTCCTACCACAAGCTCTGTTAGAATTCAAAGTAGACTTAAAAGAGCAATAGAAAAAAGGATATATGGGCCTGTTCCTGAGTTTTGAAAAGAACTATCCCACTGTATGTTGCTTATTTGTTAATTATATTGAAATGTTTTATCAATGGAGTTCCATCCTTGACAGAGGATCCGTAATCCGTCCGGATGGACGGATTACGTACTCCTATAAGCCCAATTACCTGGGCTAAATCGATTATTTTGCCAAATGAATGTTTAAGTTTGCATTGAATTTGAATTACCCTGCCCTGGTGTTGACTTTTCACTCCGCTTAACTTAATATTCTTTTACTTTTCATTCCGCCTTAATTTCTATTCCCCTTTCCTTTTAATTCTTTACTTTTCATTCCGCCTTACTTTCCATTCCCCTTTACTTAACATTCCTTTACTTTTCATTCCATTACTTTTCATACCGAATCCCGTCTGAACAAATCACATCGTGAGATATTTGGCCTTATGATTCCACAACTCCAATATTTAATTATTCATAATTTATCCATCAGCTTGTTTGGATTTTCTTCAAGCAGAAAATAAAACTCCAAAGATTTAATTCCTCATTTTCAGTTATAAATGGAGGGTCTCAAGACATTCAGTGTTACTTGCACATAAACTTACCCCAGAATAATCTGACACCATTCGGCTCTTTTTCAGCAAATATTTATCTCTTAATTGAAGATTTTATTCATACAAAAGCTTATTGATAGGTTAATTTTATTACTTTTTGATTGATAAACAGTATGAAATAATAAGAATGCTAGTAGATTAAAATATTATTAAGCTTTCAATAATCGAATTGGTTGCATTCAGCGTACACAGTGAAGCGTTTGAATAATAAAAGGTTCTCATTTCGGATATAAATTACATATAATTTTATAACCAGTCAATTTTCGTTTCCCATGTACACAATCACAAAGTGCATTTTGATACGTCAAAAATGAGTTATTTCTAATTCACAAGCCTTTGCCTGCCCTTGTGTATTAACTTGAAAAAAGTCCTTGAGAAAAACTTAAATAAACAAATTTTCTTCAAAAAGACATAATTACTTACAAGTATATAATGAAGCTTGCGTATGAGAGCAACGTCGCAAAAGTATACTTCCATGCAACCAAATGTAATACAAAGACCCACCATCAACAGGTACAGTATGAAAACGGTTTGAACCGATTCAAATAAATACAAAGGTGCGACTCGTTTAAACTTGTAAAACTGAATCAGTTTCCTTGAGTTTTTCCACCGTTTCAAGTAATGCAGCGTTTGATTTTCCGCGTGGATTTTTTGATATGTTCCGCTTTCCAAAAGCAACTTGACATTTTTGATTAAAGTCATGTTTCTGAAACCGCCGAAGGTCCAATGGGTCCACGTCGAGTGGAACTCCTCTTTCAACTGATAAAAGCCCCGTGTGTCGTAATTCTCTTTTAAATACACTAGATCATTTTCATCGGAATTCATCATGTACACGGATTTGTTACATTGTATCAACTCATTTTCAATGGCTGATTCAGCAAGTAAGACTTTGCTGAAATTAAAGTTTTCTTTCAGACTGAGTGGGTAATGTCGTATGCGACTACTTATAAAGTTAACTTGATTATACGTTTCGGTGTCGTTACGAAAACCATTTCCATGCATGTCTAAAACGGACCGAATGATGTCAACAAACAGTTTATATCCGAATGGGTCGGTTATAATTCTACCTTCTGTGTTTGGTTTTTGTCGAGGCTGCGACAACAGAGAGAAGCAATCTTGTTTTTGATGCTCTTGAAGTAACGAAAGATTAAATTGACGATTTTCATCGCTTTGATCCAAATTTTTTGATAAATAGTCATATGGATAGAATTCATTGTGCTCGGGAATTTTCCCGAGGATATTCAAATGGCTATCTAAGTAGGAACCGTCATATCTACTGACTGGATCACAAAGTATTTGACTTGAATTTTCTATTCGTTCACCCTTTAGTGGATAATTAAGCTCAGCAATCAGTAGACTTGAATATGTCGACGTAAGTATCAGCGACAGGAATACCCACGCTGTTATTAAGCATCGGAGCAAAGTAACTTTGTTTAGCGCTGCGGGCAAGTCTACTGGCTCTTCTGTGAGTGTGCTGAAATACAGCAATAGCATCGAAAAATTGTTTACCTTGACTTTGTAGAAATAAATATACAGGCTGATAAAACCATACAGAACAAAGCCATTCAAAATCACAATTGTCCACAAGGCGGTTTGGAATGGTGAAATATACATTGCAAAACTCAACACTGGTGGCGAGTAACATGTAATTGGTTTGATCGATACGCTCGAAAGTAGTACAAACCAGGGATCTGTTTCAGTAAAGCAATTCATGTAAATCGTAGGTTGATAATCCGGAGGCTGTATATTTCTAGGGAACCAGGAACAATTGCTGGCACGAAATGCGGTTCTCAGGAAAACTACCATAGCTGATTGAACCTCTGCAAACCATTCTGCATTAATTGACTTCCAGATTTGGTCGGCTTGCACAATTATAACATTCGGTGAATGTAGGTTACGAGGGAACGCAGTTGCGATAAATGTTTCTTCCACAGTTGGAATCTTGCTCATGTGAGACATACGATAGGAATAAGGAAAACCCAAAGTGTACAGGGTGAACTTAAAAGGGTTTGAGGTTATGAACAGAATCCCGAAATGAAAGGAAGTCGCAATGTGATACTCTCCTGGAATAAAAAGTTCATTATCCTTGAATGGGAAACTTGTGATATTGCCAAAAGCTGCAACAATCATATAGTCTTGATTTATTTCCCGATCTCGGCCTCCAGAGTATAGAGTGTACCTAAATACCCAGACTCCCAAATTTTCCACTATTTGAGGTTTGGTTAAACCAAATAAATGCAAGTTGAGGTGGAAAATATTGAATACGCATGAGGGATTTCGGTACCTTGAATGCAAAATATTCCTCTGTGACATTTCATTGAAAAGCTCACGGGGTAGTCCAGCTGGGGTAACTTTAAAGAAAAGCAGACAATGCGAGTCACCCTGAAAGACATCTTCAGAGGGTTCCTCGATCTGAAATGATATTGCAATCAGACAAGTAGGAGATATTCCAGCTATAAATTGAGACAAATAAAAACAATCGTGGTTTCTAAAACTACACAAAACAAGAACTGCTAAAATTCTGAAATCCATACTAAAGTTCGTGGTGCATATTTTTACAGCCTTAACATTTAATTCAGAGTTTGATTATACTTGGGTTGAGTTTAATTGAGTGTTTATTGTAAGGACAACTTTGTTAATTTTGGAATGACGCAATATAATTCTTGAGGCATTGAATCCAACGGGGCAAATGGGGGCCTTGTTACGAGCTCGGGTAACTCGAGGTAATCGTTCTCGCGAGCAGTGTTAAAAGATAGGGTTACTGCGCGTTATGCGGGGTTAACCCGAACTTGTAATACGGCTCCATGAGACAAACAAGTGAATAATTCCCTGTTCGGCCTCTGTCTTGCACAACGTCTATATTAAATCGTGTTAAAACTTCTGAAATTGGGACGAAAGACACAAGAAACTATCTAAGCTTTGCAGAAACTGGCTAATGAACATGGATCAATCTTAAACTGTTTCTTGTGGTAAAAAACTTCATGCTTTTAAAAGCTTACTGTAAATTATTTGGGTCAGCTGGTTTGTTGAAATTAAAAGATATATAATGACGAGCACTAAGTTACGCAAACACTTACAAATCCGGACTAATAACCTCTCCACGAATGTATATAAAACACCAAGCAGTCTCTATAGCCCACAATATTTGCAGTTTATGAACTAAAGTCCGGTTTCAATAATATTGGGCATTAAAACCGGGTTCTAAAGACCCTTTCGAATCAATTATAGTTCAGCAAACTCATAACGCACTGAATACTTGAAAGATTCAGAAATTCCCATTCATGTGCACCAAAATTGCAGTTCTAGAAATATACCCAATTTTTATAGTTTGAATCATTCAAAAATATTTTAGCCCATCTTATGTGCTAAAAATAAAGTGCTGATCCCCGGCTCAAAATTTATTGGTTGCTTATTTTCCCACCTAGTGATCGGTTAAGGTGTCACTGTGCAGCCTTAATTGAATTAGATGAATAGCGCTATTAAGAATAATATTTGGTTTTCCATACTTTACAATCGGCTACTTGAAACCTTCGGGTATTGAATTTTGGCTTTTACCGGGACCTTGCTTCCCAAAGTGAGTCCAAAATTGCGTACATGCTAAATTTGGTCTTCTAATGACAGCTTCCGGCCTTTTAACTCTACTAGTCCCACTCTTGACAAATTATCTGGGATAAGACAAAAAACCAATGGACAGAGATCCATTGTACGCTATAAGCCCAAAGTGACTGGGCTAATTTTGTCTAAGTAATTTACAAAGACTAAGAAGACCAGCATACTTATACCAACATTACTCCATAACAGAAGCATAGCAGTCACTTTTGTGGTTAATAATTCAAAAGTTGGATCTGGGACATTTGCGGGCAGCCCAAAACAATCCATATGATAAATCAGTTGGATGTAAAAGTATTAAAGCTTTAACCCAAGTTTTAACTGAAATTAAATTGAATATTTAATGAACAAGTGTTTTTCCATGTGCCATGAAAGCTTTCAAGCTTATCCTCATTAAAAGTGTCAGTTTGCGTTGTGCTGGAGCTGTTTGAATATTTTCAATCTCATCGATTTCAGTCTGTATTAATTTGTGCTGCTTTGCTTTTTGGTTTAGCATAAGCAATTGTTTTTTTTTGTTTGGTTGCTTTAGACTAAAAATGAGAAATTTCTGATTGTGTTTGATCAAATTCCCTTATAAGGTTTCGGTGAAAATAATGTTGTATATAAATAAAGAGAAGCTTATTTGAATATTTAATGAACAAGTGTTTTTCCATGTGCCATGAAAGCTTTAAAGCTTATCCTCATTTAAAGTGTCAGCTTGAGTTGTGCTGGAGCTGTTTGAATATTTTGAATCTCATCGATTTCAGTCTGTATTTATTTGTGCTGCTTTGCTTTTTGGTTTAGCATGAGCAATTGTTTTTTTTTGTTTAGTTGCGTTAGACTAAACATGAGAAATTTCTGATTGTGTTTGATCAAATTCCCTTATAAGGTTTCGGTGAAAATAATGTTGTATATAAATAAAGAGAAGCTTATTTGAATATTTAATGAACAAGTGTTTTTCCATGTGCCATGAAAGCTTTAAAGCTTATCCTCATTTAAAGTGTCAGCTTGAGTTGTGCTGGAGCTGTTTGAATATTTTGAATCTCATCGATTTCAGTCTGTATTAATTTGTGCTGCTTTGCTTTTTGGTTTAGCATGAACAATAGGATTTTTTTGTTTGGTTGCTTTAGACTAAACATGAGATATTTCTGATTGTGTTTGATCTAATTCCCTCATAAAGTTTCGGTGAAAATAATGTTGTATATAAATAAAAAATTCGTTTCGTGGAAAAGTTCTCTTAGGTTCAGATCTCGTATGCGGTTGTAAAGTAGAAAACAAGCTTTGCTTGGGGAAGTCAAATATATTGTGCTCATCACCACGCAAAAGACGACATTTGATTCAAACCGTCTTTAAGTATGGCGAAATATGAATTAAATAATTCGACTAGTGACGACTAGTCCATTTGGTACCTATTGCTTTCACTCAATTCATAGTATTAAATATAACTTAACCTTTTTAATTACTTTCACTAAATGAATATTATTCGATTTTGAGCATCACAGCTGTTAACCTTGCAAAGTTACAGAAGTTAGCTTTTGTTCAACGTTTGCAATAATCTTTCCAAGCTAAAAACCACTTTGTTTGTGAATATTCAGAAGTTCACAAACGAGGACATGAGATTTCAGTCTTATCAAAGGTTTGAATTAATTAGCCCTTCCATTTTTTCTCGTCACTGGTCTCGTTTTGCACAAAAATGATAAGCTTGAAAGGTCTTGTACATCACTATTCATAGTAAAGTTTTCTATTTTCTGACCATCAATTGAGAAGAGATGTTGCAGGTTGAACGATGACTGAACATACATCTTCAGTGATTAATCCGTTTGCGAAATCCTACCTTTTCTTCATTTATCTTTTCATGGAGTTACTGAATCTACACATTTTCAATACTGTTCAAGTTAAAAGTATTAGTTTGAAATGATAGCGTCTTTCGCTTAGGCGAGGAGCGCAATATATTTGACTTACCCTAGCAAAGCTTGTTTTCTACTTTACAACCGCATACGAGATCTGAACCTAAGAGAACTTTTCCACGAAACGAATTTTATTTGTTACTTTTACTTTCGCAACCCTTGTTATAATATTTGACGCGTATGTTAATATTTATTAGGACTTCAAGTATGTACGAGATTTACATTTCACTACTCCTTAATATTCATTTTAATCTTACATCCACCAATATGATGTCCAAAATGAGCTCAAATACGCTCCGAAGGAAGGTGATAAAATTTGTATGCCAATTTTATTGTCGAATTGAACAAAAAATAATTTTTAACTATATTTATGACAGTGATTTTAAGTATTAGGAGGGTTCCCCCCGTAAACCCCGTAAGTTTTATTGACTTACTTGACAGTTGAATTTATTATTCTGAAATAATTATTGTATCTAATCGACGAGTAAGGAATAGTTTTGTTATCTCATTGCCAGTATTATTCCTCGTCGACTGATTAGAAACAGTCTTCAATTCTGAATATTACTTCTAACCTCCAGATCGGAAGCAAAACTATCCCGACCAATCAGGGACCGGACTACGAGCTCCGGTTACCCGCGCATTATCGCGTTAACCATTTATTTTAACGCTGCTCGCGAGCAAGATTGCCGTGGGGAACGCGAGCTCGTAATCCGCCCTTAGGTTATTGAAATGTGACCCCCAAAGGTCTTTCAGTCAACAAATTGCTTTCAAGGTTGTAACTGAGTCTGTTAAATCCGGTTTGTTACCTCACCTAAGAATATGATTCGATTTAATGTATTGTCTATAAAATATGTCATTATATGCAAAGAAACGGATTTTAGCCTTTTTGTGAATTTGTGTTTCCTAAGGAATGAATTGGATTCGTTGGAAAGGGAAACCTGAAATAGTATAAACCTGAAAAAATGCCCAAATGCAAATGGACTCAATGAATATGGTTTATGTATAACACATATCAATATATTCTTCTGGTTATAATATTGGCAGCGGTTAATTGTCAATATCTCGACGAAGGCTATTCCGATTAAGCTGTGCAATAGCTTAAAACAACAAACACATTTTCAGGTACATAAAAGTTGATTCAAAGTGCCATACTTAATAGTTCAATTTGCATAGAAACGAAATTTAAAATTTGTTTTTGAATTCACGTTGCTAGGGTGTGATGAATATAGCTGGAAAGTTAAATGCGCACTACCTGACTACCATTATTCCTATTTGAGAAAAAATTTGAAACAAATCGGACATTATTTGATAGAGTTATGGGGTGGGGAAATTTCGGGGAGTATGACGAAATGCATACTTAGCTGAAAGGAGAAATCCGGCTTTTTTACCTCACCTAAGAAAAAGCTGAATTGAGTATTTACTTAACAGGTGTTTTTCCATGTGCAGTGAAAACTTTAAATCTTCTCCGCATATAAATGTCAGTTTTTCTTTTGCAGGAACGGTTTTATATTGAAACCCATCGCTATTTATATTGTATGTTTTGGTGCTGCTTTGCTTTATGGATTAGCATGAGCAATTGGTACATTGTTATTTTCTTTGGTTGCTTTAGACTAAACATGAGATATTTCTGATTGTGTTTGATCTAATTCCCTTACAAGGTTTCGGTGAAAATAATGTTGTACATAAATAAAGAGAAGCTTAATTGAGTATTTACTTAACAGGTGTTTTTCCATGTGCCATGAAAACTTTAAAGCTTCTCCGCATATAAATGTCAGTTTTTCTTTTGCAGGAACGGTTTTATATTGAAACCCATCGCTATTTATATTGTATGTTTTGGTGCTGCTTTGCTTAATGGATTAGCATGATCTGACTCCTTGCATTAGACTTGCCTGAGTTTTTATTGCAAAGATATTTGTTACAAATTTTGGTACAAAAGCCACAGATATTTATTTAGTATATGTTTTCTATCTAAATCCCTAAACAGGTTTTGGTGAAAAAATAGTTGCATACATATTAAGAGTAGCTAAACACAGTCATTGCGCTACTTCAATGATAACTATTTGATCGATTTTATTGAGCACCTCAATTCTTAATTAGGTCTGCTGCATCGACGATCGATACATTGCTGACTATTTCAAAGAATAGAGTTTTCATTTGGTTAAGTAAGCTATTATATTGATTCCTATAAGCTTCCTATAATAGCTGAGGGAAAGTTGG
>JAQGAC010001281.1:0-14661 GCA_034696585.1 Isotomurus maculatus | reverse complement strand
CCTTCAGCTTGAAATGAATTGTATGTTGGCATGAAGAATTGCAATAATCATTGAGACTGGAGTATCATCGGGGAGAAAGAACTTCTTCATCTTAACCAGTCGGTGATGCGTGTATATCTCCAAGTTGAGTTTGCATCTGGACAGTTACGAGCAAAGAAAGCACATCATCCACTGAAACTTATTGTTCGAAAGGAAATGAAACTTTTCGGAATAATGTAGATTGGAGTGATGCAAGGAAAGTAAGGGATATATTATATTGTACACAACTATATACTAAACTATTAAAGCATGTAGCTCACCAATATGCGAATACGAGCATCAAGTAAAATTTAATTATATTGAAATGAAATGCTGCCCAATAACTTTTAGCCTTTTCTTGCGATTACTCATAGGACTCTTCCTTTCCTACTTAACATGGAGGGACTTGAGTGAGGTTCAATAATAATGAATTAGCGTAGACTATTAAAAACTGTTTTATGAGAGGAATATCAAGTCATTACTGCTTGTGGATGATAAGATTTCCTTTTAATCGAATATTCAATAAAGAAGTGATGAGATAGACTATCGGAGTGGTGGTGGTGGGGGGTTCGGTATTAGAGCTAGAAGATTGTATCCGGAGACGAATTTCAAACCGTTCTTATTCTTGTGTGTAGGAAGGAAAGGAAGAACGGTTGATTCAGACGTAATGACCATGAGTAAAGTAAAGCAAACGAGCTTAATATGTGACAGGAACTGACAATAGAAGACGATGCTTCACACACGAAGATATTACCACCATAACTCGTTTTCGGATGATTGCTTGAAAGAGCAGCCGTCACAACGAAATTGCTTTCTGTTCAAACTGCGAAAAAAGCTTATTTTATCTTAACTGAACTATCAGCCTCGCGTTTATGAGAATCGGAGCTGTAGGAGAGTTGGCGTGGCGCAATGGGACGAAGATGATTGATGGAGAAGGAGATTTGATTCTGGTGGTTGTAACACTTACACTGGAGGTGTTGAACCTTTCACGAAAGCGAAATTAAATGATTATAGTAGAACATGGATGGATCTGTAAATGGTTGGTACACAGGTTGATTGCATCTATTGTCAAAAGTAAATGGATCCCTGGGGATCACTTCGTGTCGACCTGAGCGTCGGAAAGAATGGTGTAGCCTTTCATTCAACTCAAGTGCTTCTGGTACAAAAACGAGATTTTCAATAGCTCCTTAGAATCATTAATTACTGGAGCAGTGAGTAAAAGTGAAAAGCTGCCCACGTCTAACATCCAACATGACGTGTACCATTACATTATCATCACTTGTCACGACTCAAACGTGTTGGCATGAATCGATGGACTTAGATTGGAGAAATGCGCTAAAACCTCTCGCTAATTGGATTGATTGATAACAGACTGGTGTTGATATACTGAGTGGGTTGTTTTAAGTCTACTGCAAAAGCAGCTAGAGTGACATTCATGCGACAGAGGAATTGATGTACTTTTTGTCTATTTTTAGTTCGGAAGTTATTGAGCTCTGGAGTCTCCCCTGATGTCTGCAATGAAGATGGTTTGACTGCTCTCCATCAGGTTTGTCTCCAGTTTTGTCCGAATCCGTAAATATCTTCCACTCGAGTAAAAAACAAAGCGTATTATCTTTCGACGCCATCCAGTGGAACGAATCTTCTGTCATTTGTGGGCAAACAAACTTTCATTCACTCACTTTGAAGTTATATTTAAATGCATTGATGTGCCTGTGTGGCTTGGTTTTCTCAGAATCACCTTGAAATGTACAACTGTACAAGTAGAAACTGTCACCTCAGCAGTAGTTGTGTGTCAAGAAGTTGTTTATTGTTTACCTCGCGATCCGCAAGTGGGTAGTAGAAAGGCTGCAAGTATTGCATTGCATGAGAGGGCCCATGTGAAGGTATATAACCTTCGGTTGTGTAGTACAGTCGGAAAATGCTTATTGTTGTGTGTCTGTAGTTTTAGTGGATTGGCTGTTCTCGTGAAAACAACTTTCCCCAGAGTAAGATTTACTTTCTCGACTCTCTTTGGTCGTAAATGTGACCATTTCATAAACGAACTCATTTCCACTACAACTACATCACCTTGAGAGATATAAAACAGCCTAAGCTCTCACTATTAGTTAAACTTCCAATTTCTAAACCCATGTTAATTTCGCCTCAACATTCCCTGTTAGACAAAATCAAATTGAGTACGTAGGCCGCATAAAACAGCTTGCGATGAGTTGATGAGTTTCACTGCACTTTCAGTTCTTGTCATCACGAGTTTTGAACAATGAAAACCTCATAAAATCTTAAGGAGAAAATGAAAGACTGTTTAATTACCGTGTAATGATATTTTCAGCAGTTAATGACTTGTAACTCATTATAAAAAGGTGCTTAAAGTTTATGGGTGATGGTAGTTTTTGGTTCGCGACTTTTTTACTTTTGGTTTGAGAGGATTCGCCGAGTTTTGGGCTCATTCATTCATGCAGAAGTATCTGTATTATTATCCTGCGTATCTCCAGATTCAAGGTTAACTGAAGTATTAAACATGTTTTCATTAGGACAGGAAGATTTCATTATCATAATTATTGTGCAGTCAGTAGAGCAGAGAGAGGAAAAATATTTTCTAGGGAATGAAACTCGTGGGAAGCTTGGGACTGTGGGACAGAATATTTCACAGTTGAATTTGTAAAGATATTGAAGTGCGAAAACTATTCTTCTGAATAAACTTAAGGGAAAGTTGAGTGGATGTATATTTAGTTTCCATTCAGTTGCACCTTCTCAACTTTCTTTTGACACCGTCTTGCCTAATACATTAATACTGCGACCTAACTTTGTTACCTTTCACAAGAGTCAGCGTATTGTAATAGGATATTTCTAGCCTCGGGTTATGCTTCCTTCGTACTCTTGTCTGCTTGTCAAACTCAAACCCAACTGAGATAAAATTGGCAAAACTTTTTGCCTTATAAATTCATACAATCACCCTGCTCCATTGTAGTCAAATATATCACAAGTGTCACTTGCACTAGCTATACTGCAAGTATTAATACTGGTTCACAGTTGACTTATGTGAGTGTGTAAATTCATAATGAGATTATGTACTGGAGTTTCTTTAGTCAGTTTTTTATGGTTTCCATTTTTATACTCACTGCCCATTGCGACGAGTTTCTGGGTAATCATTCATGCTGGCTGGTTGTCCTTGTCCATATAAATTCATTTCCGTGAAGGAAGCTGTATCGAATTATATTTCGTGTGTATAAAACGAGAATAAAAAGCTAGACAATTGAGTTTTTCAAATATTTATACACACATCCTCCGTTTTGTAATGTCAATCAATGCATCCATTCACGAAAGCCTACAGTGGAAAGTGATTCAAACGTCATGATTAAATATTAACGAAGATGGTGATGATATCAATGAATGTGGGTTTTTGTTAAGAAGATAATAATGCGCTTCAGCCGTCATCTCGCTGTCTCTGTATCTGATACATTGGAACGTGAAGGTTTCATTTTACGCTTCCTTGCCCATTTCCCAAATACACTGGTGGAAAGTATGAAGATTTATTCTCGAGATAAAGTATTATTAGTCCTTCCACTCCACATGAGTTTGCGTCTCTTGAGGTGTATACGGTGGGTTGGATAATGACCGAGTGTGTGGCAGAATAATGACTTCACAGTTAACAGAACATTACCCGAGTCAATTAATAAATCAAGTGACCTCGACACAGCTTGAGGCTGAAGCTTTTACTGAAGAGAAAGGTTATCAAGATAAGTTGAACAAATTATTGGTGACATGTATGGTTTTCCGGTGGAACCGGAAAGAGTAGTGCAGAACACATACAAGTAAATTATAGGTCTTCACAAGCTATTTGCCTTAACAGCCAGCCAGAACATCTGGTTGATCGTCTGTAATGAAATTGGCTAGAGAAATAGCCACAAGGTAGATAATGCTAGAATGAATTTTTCGATAGAAACCAGAAGTTTGCAGCAGTCAGTAAAGAACTTAGGGAACTGAAGGTTCGAGATGGAGATAGTTACCACGAGGAAAAATACGCTTGTATGCTTTATCCGTGTAGTGAATGTCACAGGTTAACTTAAGTAACCCTGAAACATTCGATTTTAGGTGATTTTATCCTCACGAAATTGATGGCGATAGCAATCAGTAAAATGGTAAAGGTTGTAGGTGGACAGTGGAACTCATGATGATTGTTCCCAAGTACATTTCATGCATCGGTTCATTTAACTATTGGATTGGAAGGATGCATCAGTGTTACAAAGTTACAATCGAGAATGAGAAACCATTTAATTAATCCTTACACACCTGCTTGTTCATATATGGAGAATACCATCGTATATCGGTGTCAAACGATACGTCGAACGGAAGTCAATAACTCCTTTTCATTAATATTTCAGTGTTGCATCGATGACAATGAAGAGATGATGAAGGTTCTGTTGGATTACGGAGCAAATGTGAATTCCGAAGACAGCGAAAAATGGACACCCCTTCATGCTGCAGCGACGTGTGGGCACCTGCATCTCGTGAAATATCTAATTGCCAAGTAAGTTGAAGTTCAACTGGCAGCTCAGTGGCATTGTAGCTATCATAGGACAATGGACAATAACTGAGATAGCAATCTAAATTCGCAAGCATACGCCAAACCTGTATAATAGGGTGGTTGTGTATGAATCAATAATTCATACGAACCATATAACACTCCCTTGAATCTTCTCGGGGAAGTTTCAGCTCAGCTCATGTCGACAGAAAGGAATAAGGAATGGAATGCCAGTGCCATTGTCCTTGTTCATTATTATGCACTGTGACAAGCATAAGATTGATACTGATGAAATGAAACGCCAAATTACACTCATTACTTATTCAGAAGGGAACTACTAGCAAATATGCCTTTTTTCCCACAGCCATTGCACAAAATTTTGGATGCTGAAAGCTGAAATTACGTAACTCTGTAGAAAGCGATGAATAATTATCGATTACTGCACGAGCTCGTGTCACTTACGGGTGTTGAACTTTATTGCGAACCTAAGGGTTTACGCAGAATAATCACGAAACAAAGCAAAGCAACAAGGTGACAAAGGCAACAAATTCTAAGAAACTATTTTACTATGTAGACTGTCAACTGTGTTACAGTTGTTGTTGCGAGCAGATTCTAGGAATTCATTTAATTGTCGAGTGTATAAAAGCAGCTATCAAGTTAGGTGTGCGTCAGCAGACGTGCCAAAAATACACCATTTCGGCATTCGATTACTTCAACTTTATGATGTTTGAGGAGTGTAAAGAACACATGTTCACATTCGGATGGAACAAGTTCTAGGACTAGTAAATAACATAGTTTCACACACAGGGAGATTGACATGATGTAATCACAGCATTTCTGATGACTCTTCCTTTAATTTTGTACAGAGGAGCCAATCTACTTGCCGTTAATGCCGAGGGGAACATGCCGTATGACATTTGTGATGAAGGTGAGTGTCGAATCTCAAAATCCGCTTTATTCTCTCAGTCCGTGAAATGAGTTTTGAACTTTTGAGAGAATTTATTTTCATCCTTTGATGCAGAAGTAATCTTTGTTTCAAACTTTCTAATACGATATATGTATTAAATATTAAATATCTGTTTTTCCCAATACACGGGCATCGTATTATTATGTTTCTCTACATGAAATTGTTAGAGAAGCCACGTACGCTTCGCCAGCCTTCGTTGCTACCTGGCAGATCAATAAGGAGAAATATTTTGAGTGAATTGCTCAAGGACCATGCTGACAAGCTTGGCAAACGCCAAGTTGATTGATGAGATGCTTGCTCTTACCTCTAACGTGTTTATGGGTGTTGTGACATTTTAGAAGCCACACTGGACTATATTGAGTCGGAGATGGCGAAACGAGGGGTGACACAAGAACTTATCGAGGAGACAAGAGCCCTGCCAGAAACTCAGATGCTGAAAGACGTGGAGAATATTCTGTCAAAGGGTGGAGATCTCGAGTTCCGGGATCCTGATGGAGCGACACCCGTGAGTCTCTTTCTCCCTTCCTTTAATACTTTCACCAGCCTTTGGGAAAAGTCCTTCAGTGGTTCCAACACTATTACTGTTATTCTCCTCACTCCGACGTTGATTATGCAAATTCGCAACAAAACTCTCCGTTCCTTTTACAAATTCCTAAGCTCCGGGATACGGAATTCCTTGTTCCACCGATTTTTGCAATACTACAGACACTACAAAGGCGTCTTTTACATGTCTTAAGGTTTTAGAGAGAAAAGTTAATTAATAATTTCTAGCTTTCTACAGTGTTGATCAATGCAACTTGAGATCCTCGAAGTAATGAGTTTCATTCACCGTATCTTGTGTACGTAGGTTGTGTTCGACAAGGGAACTGAAAATAATGTGGAAAGATATCCAATCTCCTATGGAGCTGTGAGCTTCCTGTAGGTAGGAAGATTGTACGGATGCATTCCCCAGCTCACAGCATCATTTTTCATTTCCAACAGAGGAAACTGTGCTGGAGCTGAACACACAACCTTTTTGGTTGCATGATCTTTTATCATCTTACTGACGGAGACTGTAGAATAGACTTACATAACCTATTATCATGGGAAATGAGAAGGAAATCGAGATTAAATTAGGAAAAGACGACGTCAGTACCTCTGACTTCTAACTACGTAGGCTCCGGAAACTCATCTTCGGTAGAATTACTCAATTCACTTGTGCTAATTTGGACGAAACCAAAGATAAGCTGATTTTCGGGTGCAGTTGAGTTCTTCATTGCCTGAAAGTTAGGCCCATAGGGAACTGACTTTCTCTCTCAATCTCAGCTCCGTATTTTTCTGTTAATTAAAGTAGAAATCCTGCACCCGAATGTAATTTGAATTTTTGCCATGAATCCATAAGCTGTATGAAGAAAGAGTTCTTGTAACGAGCAGTTAACCACTCAGGAGAGTTGCATAAAGCACATAAAGTATATCACCCAGCGTATCTCGGGTAATTTTATGAGAGTAGTATAATTTTAACTGAGGTAGAAACGAGCACTTTCACACGAACTACACATCTGCTCAGTATCAACAGGAAAGGAAATAGCGAAAGACATAAAATCATACTAGAATCGTAGAATGTGGTGCAGAGTGCAGACTAAATCACTAAATACTCTCGCTTTCCTTGTGTCCGCAGAATTCCCTCTCAGCTCCTTTTGGCTCAGAGTAAATCTCAGTTTCACTCCCATAATTGGGGTAAATTTACATTTCCTGCTGGCACAATGTATACCGTTGAACGATTTCCACCACTCAGTGAAGCTAAAAGAAAGCTCTTTCACCAACACACAGAGAGACGGAGAGTTGGCAGGAAGTGAGAGATACCTTTAGCCTTTACTGTGTATACTTATGGGTTTACTGATCTTAGGACAAATCTGGATCAACCGTAGTGAATAACTTATTGCTATTCAGGGGGGTATCGTAATAGCCTTCGTTAGTTTTCATGAATTCCATCGAAGGGAGAGAGATTGTGACTAAACATTCTCAACTACTAATACTCAAGACTGTATGAGCATATATAGAGTATGTGTGTAATAATGATGTGATTATTTGCAGTTGCATATAGCAGCAGCCAATGGGTACTATCGAGTGGTGGAATTCCTGTTGGATAATCACACAGCCACGGATGTTCAGGACAAAGACAACTGGCAGCCAATTCACGCAGCAGCTTGTTGGGGACATGTAAGTTGATATGCCAGTAATAAATGAGAGTGTGAGTGTGTGTTTGCCTTCGTGAGTTGCTTTCTCTCTTTGCTGTGTCCACAAATAAGACAGAAGTCAGCTAGTCTCCTTTCCTCTATCTCTCTGCACGATTAAATGGAAAAACGAGATAAATATGTGACAGGGAAAGTTTTGCTTGGGTGAGGAGAGTAGTAAGTAAACTCTTGTCATGTCGTTGGTTTGGCTGAAACCTTCTTTCCCCAAGAGTTATTGCTGTTTCGCAGTTTTCTCGAACTTGCCCTCGAGGCCATGCTCGAAAGTGGCGTTCATGATTTTCGGAGGACATTCTCTTGCCTTGCTAACTTCCCGATGACGTGAGATAGGATGATGTACACACAGATATTCACCGAATTATAGGAGAGAGAAATGCACTTAACATTCTACGAAGGTACGGCAGATCTTGTTGGCTTTGAAGGAAGCAAACTGCCAGAGTGCTAACTGGCAAGTATATAGGTCGTGCAGTGGAGAGAACAAGTCCCTTCCTATCACCCCCAACCCGATGATGAGCTTTGCTTATGTTGCACTCTCGCATCTTTATATATTTATCTTCCACTGGATGTTGCCTCAATATCAGAAAGAATATGACACTGTAAAAGAGGAGGATTTCAAGTCAACCATGAAATCGGTGGAGTCTTGAGACCAACTTTTCATACAGAGAAAACAGATTTGGGCTACTTCATAATTCATGACTAGAAAACCCACTCACTCTTTATGTTGTGTTCACGGATACATTGCCCGGATGCCCAAAAGCTTTCTCTAAGCCGGATACGCTGTCATTGAGTTACCAACCGAGTATTTTAGAGGTTGCGAGATTGCGAGACAAATTATGCTTATGAAACATAATGTGGGTTGACGTGTGAATAAGTAAGTTATCATCGTCTAATAGAGTAATAGACTTGTAGTTGCAGTCGTGCAGGCCATAAAATGGGGGTGCTTACCAACCAATTTATGGAGTAATGTGAGACAACCATAATTTAACGTGATGTGATGTTCATTATCCAAAACTCAATTTATTACAAAGTAGATGGAACAAACTTCGATTAAATTAAGTGCAAAACTTCTATTTGATGGGACAATTGATTAGCCATCGTTAGCACGCCGTATATTTGCAATTGAAGCCACCGTCACACTCTCACATTTCTCACATTACGCGACGCCCCGGCTCATTGTTTTCAGGGCCAAAAAGCTTTAATAGGAAGCGATGATACATTTCGCATTTTATGGGAGAGAAGTTGAGAGAATGGAGAGTGAATGAGTATTGGATGAGAATGTTAATAAGTGAGGAAGTTTTAAATGAAAGATGCTTTTCCTTTACTTTCTAGCTGGACGTGTTGGAGCTATTAGTTCTAAACGGTGCGGATCTGAATGCGAGAACGAGAAATAATGAGACTCCTTATGGTACGTGAGAGCAGATGGTGAAGTTTACTATGTATAGATTGATATTCTAGAAGCCTGGTAGGGTTAATTAATTCAATGGATTTAATTTACATCAATATATACCTTTCACTTGGCCCTGTCCTCGGTGCAAGGGAAGCAGTAAGACATGAATCATGTAGGGAGACAGGAATTCATTTCAAGTACGAAGAAAGTAGTTGTCTGCGAGTGTTTAGCAATGAGAAATTTCCTCTTAAGCCAGTTCGTGTTGAAGAACGTGCGATGTATTTTCCATCAGTCACGTTTACTTAGCGAGAGAGTCGAGAGCTTCAATCAATCAGTCTGCTTAAATATAATTTCCGACTCGAATGACATCCGGCCGGAACCTGACCGGCTTCTAATGCTGACCATCATTTGATGCAGAAGCTCCCTTTGGTTTAACAACTTCTTTGTTCACTTGGCCATGACTGTGTTCACATATATTTTTATATGTTTGTGTTGTGGGTGTTTAAAGCCCAAAAGACGCAGGATTGAGGTCGGAGGGTGGATCAATATTTGCTCAGGCTCTTAATGCTGTGGCTGAGGTAACCGTTTTATTTAATCCCACAGCCATATGTGAAGATGGGGAGATAAAGGAGAGAATTATCCAGCTAAGAAGTGAACTCGAAACGAAGCAACAAGAGGCTGCGAGAGCGAGGAGACTCAGAAGGACTCAGTCTTCCAATTCCAGAACCCAGTCGATCCGAAGGACTTCTCAGAGAGACAAGGGACTCACTTCAAAGAGGGACACGGCCATCGAAGCTGAGATTCTTATGAAACGCGAACCCAGCCTCAAAGTTAGTAATTGTGTCTTCATTTTCTCCGCCCACCTCCAAGTTTTAATTTCACCTAATGAAAGACGCGTTTGCAATTAAAGCAATTTGCAGTCTATGCGAAAAAACGTCTATGAATTAGAAAACTGTTTGACAAGCACGAAGGGATGTGAAACATGAACTTAGTTTTGCCCACGCGAATTGCTAATTAATAAGGGCCTGATATTTTACTCTACGTGAGTTCTTAAGTGTTGTAAATTCTGAAAAGTTCAGGAATCAAAAGAGATGAGATTATGCAGTTCATTCAATCCATTGAAAAATGAGAGAGAGAGAAATTTCACGGATTGTCGAGCTAATAGGCCAATGATGAAATGATGAAGAACTCGAACGTGTGAACATGATGTTCGAATCGAAGTTGGTTGGCTGGATTGACCTCTCTTTCCACGAGTTAACGAGATAATGTAATTTTCAGCAATTTGTTCATCGCTTCTTGAGTGAGAACGTGAGAAGGTACCACTGTGTGAGAGATGTTCCGTGTCACGTCACTAAGTGCTCAGACATGACTACATGACAAAACTGATGGAATGTTTTCTAGCTCTCAGCTCACGTTGCCCCACGTGGAGAATAGGAGCATAGCAGGGGAGAAATTGGGTCAGCTTTTAACTCATTAATTACTCCAGAGTACACAGCAAATTGCGGTGACTTAATAGAATTGTGTAGTTGTGTCTGTTCACTATGGAGTGTCGAGTGAACTGAGTGAGAGGGATACAAAGATAAGCCAGGGGAAAGTATTAAAGTAGAAGTGAAAGTATATTTGTGCAGTCGTACGACCACACACACGAATTCATTTCTATACATAAGCTCATGTGAAAGTCCAGCCTTTGAGAAATGGTTGAAGCTCAAATGAAATCCTTGAGAGAAACTAATTGCCCTGTGGTCATTTAGGATAACAGCCCATCTCCAACCGCAGACTTGTCCAATCCGGTAAATTCTCATGCCAGTACAACGGAAGGAAGTTCGACTGAAGAAGACGCTGAGGACCAAAGAAGCCTCCCTCCGGCAGCTTACGGACGAGATTCCAGGGCCCAGATAAACCTCCCACCAAATGAGCTGGAAAAGTTGCACCAAATCGCAGCAAAAGGCAGCACAAGTGGAGGAGGATCGGAGTCTTCAAAAAACACAACGATCAACAACAACTTGAAGCCAAATAATGTCAAGAACAACAATCTAAATTCGAACATAAACAATCAATCTACCAAGCAGTTTTCAAATCCTATATCAATTCCAGTCACAGACACAAACGCTAATCTGCCAAAACCAGAGATTAATCCAGAGAAGCAGGTTCAAATAGGTGAGTACTTGCAACAATCGTATGTTGACAAGTGGATTATTATTATTAGTCTAGTGTGTACGCAATTACACTTCTCCACACACACACTCGTTACTGTATTACTATTAGAGTAATGTGAGAAAAGCTTTCATTGTGTAGAACTAAAGTGAAAGTCCGTCGAATTGTGTGTAGAATGAGTCCAAATGAATGTTGCTTTACACATGAATTTTATTTTGTTTGTTTCCTTTATGTTTGTGCACGACTCGCGTTATCCTGTGGATGCAAAATATTGTGCGAATTGTGACGGTTGGTGTGACTGTTCAGGCACAAGTGGAATATCCCTTAGTGGAAGTAGAGATAGTCTGACAGGCGTGGGAAACAGTACAATAGACATCCACGTCTCAGTTACAATCAATACGAGCAGTCCATCGTCAACACTAACGAACGGTGGAACATTAGCTGGAACTAATCATCCCACTCCGGGTCAAATTACACCTTACATCTCATCAGGAATAACTCCTGGAAGCACATTGCTGTCTCCCCCGGGTACCCTTTCGGACTTGAAAAAACATCGATCACTCATAAGAACTTCATCCAACCCCATAAATGGTAGTTACAACGAAAACAATAATTGCTCTTCTCCTGATTCTTCTCTTGTTTCCTATCCTAGCATTAGAAATTATAATCACTGTAATCATTACAACCCTCAGCATCAGTCGTC
Source organism: Isotomurus maculatus (assembly GCA_034696585.1). Taxonomy (NCBI): domain Eukaryota; kingdom Metazoa; phylum Arthropoda; class Collembola; order Entomobryomorpha; family Isotomidae; genus Isotomurus; species Isotomurus maculatus. The sequence continues at coordinate 2,682 of JAQGAC010001281.1, read as the reverse complement.
GTCCGCCTTTTACCCGCAAACTGGTGGAAATAGTCATTTCTTTCACCAGTCGTCGTCTTCTTTTGCTTTTGCTTCGTATGAACAACAGCCACATGGAAATAAGTGGAATGGGTGTAGTGGGGCTTTGAGCTACTCGCAGTCTGAATTTGACAGCTCTGCTTTCTCCAATTCCGGAGGAATGCCTACTCCTCCTGCTTTCTGTTCGTACTGTCATTACAATAATGAAGTAGTTGGGGTGCTTTCTCCATACACATCTTGTCCGGATACTGTGCAAGCCATGACTAACAATTTGAATAACCAAGTTTACATTAATACTTTAACAGGAGGCGTTTTGAACGACCTTCCAAACAAGTTTGAGCATCCACCTAGTCCTACTTCCGAATCACTGAGGCGATTCACTGGAGACGAAATCGTTGGAGATTATGGGGACGGGGGCAAAAAGTGTTGCGCTATTGTGTGAAATGGCTTCTTCTTCTTCTCTGCATCCACGAGATTGAACACACTCAAACGAGAGTTTTAACTTAGAGAGAGGTATATTATAATATGTAACATTATCATTACTTAACTACTGTTATGACCCAAGTACCTATGTAAACTTATTGGTACCTTCCACAACTACACACACGTACGTTCTACTTTCTTCGGACTTTCTCCTATTCATTTTGACTTAGAAGTTTGAGCAGAAAACTATTTGAAGCATGGTACATTTATTTTTAGACTAACACATTAATTTTCATCTTATTCTTTACTGTGTTTTCTAATAATTTGAGGTTTCTTTCATTTTAATGTTTATTGAATTTTACTTCAAGGATTTTGTTTTCCTTCTGTCTTCTCAATCTTCTGCCTTCCTTTGAAACTTTGAATTCATCTGTTTCATACGATTTTACTAGTTGACTGCTTTAACTACTAGATGCAAATGAAGATTACTATATTATGATTCCCAGAGACGTAAAACTAATTGTAAGTGTGCTGCTGTAATATGTACTGTCCATCTTCATGTGTACCTACTATACTATATACTTACTACGAACGATTTCAAAGTATTAAATCAGACATAATATCCTATTATCGTGTATTCGTGTATATTAATCCAGAATTTTGTACTTAAATACTGTCTAAAAATCCACTTAGTTGTTTTCTATTTTGACAAACTGATCAACAGAGCTCTTACAGCTGAATAATTTGTTTGTAGTTACAGTTTCGTTTTAATTACCATGAAATTCCACTTATTAATGCCAATAGATGATTAATGGTAAATTGATGCATTATCAAAAGTACTGGTGCCAAATTAGGTTTAACGTGTCAATTAGATATCCGTGTTCGCCAATCGTGAAAACTCTGTAAGTAAAATGCAGAAATAGGAGTGACTCATTTGTTATGGACGTCTTTGATACGATTGACTTAAGTACTCGAAATTTTGTGTTCATTTCGTTGCACCGAAAATATAGGAGTCTTTTGAGTATAATTTTGTTATAGTATTTCTATGATGTAGGTACGGGCTTAATTGTAGCTTAATTTTGAGAATATCTACAGTTGTTGTAGTCTGATGTTGTCTCAGTTAATGGGGCAACCAAAATTAAGGCAAGACGCTTTTTAAATTCTAATCACAAATATTGTATCATTTATGTAAAACATGAACTTAAGATTTTCTTGAACTGTCATTTTTAGCAATATTAGTATTACCAATTTATGTACTCATCGTCAAATAATCATTCCGCGTCTTTTGCACTTTATGTAGATTGTATTTTGTTAACTGTGTACTTAATATTTCATGTTATAATCCACGAAGTCGAAATGACAGCAGCGTTTTTCGTGTGGCAAGAAACACTCATGTGGATTCCATTTGTTCCATTAAACTGGAAGCTTCTTCAAGCATATTTACAGTTATCTTCCACATTCCCAATGAAAGAATATACGTACAACGTAGGTAGAGTTACCTGTAATATCACATGGGTATTTAATTAAACTGGTTTTCCAGTCATCGGGAATATTTAATGTCGTAGATTTTACCCATCGTAGCGTTTTAACTTATTTTGTGTCAGCAGTTCTTCTCTTTATGGTGTATTCAACTGTATTCATCGATTTCCCTGTATTATTTAGATTCATCATTGTGTAAATCATGAATGATCATTAGACAGCATAATAATATGTGTCTATTAGAACCTTTACTTTGTGTGCAGAACTTAATGAAAAATGACTGTGAAGGTACTCCTAGTATCATACTTTTCGTAAAAGAATAAACACACCATAAACTTCCTCGTTAATCAATGGAATTATTAATTTATTGGAATCTTTAATCATTATTGACGCCTCGCACATTTCAGGATTCCTTTTGAATTACTTCATATATTTCATAATTTATACACGCAAGTTATTTAGTGTACAATAAGTGTTCCGTACTATTTTGGTACAATGTTATGCTACAGACGCTTAACAAAGATCACTGAAATCAGTGTGAAACCAGTCTCATCAAATGTATGGTAATGTGTAATTTCACCAGTTCGAGTTTGAAAAGGAAACGCATGCATTAATATGTTGATGGCAATGAGAAATATTTAATCACAGTAGGACAGAAATAGATCATCTTTCAATATTCTTAAGAACTAAGTGTATCACAACTTCACATACCATATTAACTTATTCGCATTAAGTCATCATACCCAGACTCATTGAGGTATCCTT
>JAQGAC010001280.1:0-14662 GCA_034696585.1 Isotomurus maculatus | reverse complement strand
ATACTGTGCCCAGTGCTGGCAAATCTAGGGCCAGCCCTAGGGCTGATCCCAGCCCTAGGGCCAACTTCACACCAATGAAGTACTGCTTGGCTTCTCGCCGCACCTGCAATACGCTGGTTTTCCACGATGTCATGGATAGAGGCTTCAGACTCTGCTACTATTTGCCTTTCAATCCTTTCGGCTTCCATAGCTTTTTCTTTTCTTCGCCTCTCAGCTTCCTAAGCGTATCTTTGCAATTCCAATTCCTGCTGTTGAATTGATGCTCCGGCTAATTCCGCCACTTCTGCCAAAGCTCTCTCTGTTTCCACCTTGCTGGCTTCCCGTTCCTTCTGCCCTTTGGTGTCCAAAACCTTATACAGGCAAATAAGAATAAACATAAAGAATATGAATAATTTACTTGCCACAACCAATAAATTCTACTTTGAATTAACATCATCCTGCGGAGCAAACGAACCTGCCATTCCCGATTCGCCAAATTCCTCCTCTCAAATATTTCCTGAGTGAGCTTACTCCGTTCTTCCTTAACGACAGCGGAGGTTTCTGCCATTTCTAGCAACGTGGCTCCCAGCTGTTCTCCCAGTTCCTACAGACAAACTTATGTTAACTTACGGCTGAGATAAGAAACCCACTGGGTCGTACCTTTGCTCCTTCAAGTGAAGGGTCACTGGGGTCACCTGAACCTTCGCTCTCAGGAGGAAGTCCATTGAAAACGTTTTCGCAATTATTAAACTCGGAGATTTCCATGCTGAAGTAGAAGATGATAAACACAGCTGAGGTGCTCGAGTACTTCTGAGTTACTTGAATGGAAGTGTGAGACTGTTTGCTGTGCGAGAGTAGAAGTATGTGCTGATCGTGATATTACATGAAATTTCATATAAGTTCACTTTTAAAACTCCATCTACCTTTCTCCTGTGTTTATACGCAGTAGGAGATCTCACACTGCCGAGCATGACATGATTCATGTATTTAAACTTAGAATTCAATACGTGAGTGAATTTTCCATGGCAAAACTCTGCTACACAAAGTACGGCCTTTCGAAATCTAATGAGCCACTTAATCTTCAAAGGATTCATGCTGTCACCGTGAAACATGCTACAGAACACTTACAACGTACAATCTGGTTTTGCTGCTAGAAAATACACGCTATAATGATGATGTGTCCTAACATCAGCTCTTTATTATGGTGGGCACGAGAAGAGTGAATGAGAATATAAAGAGGGTGATCTCATCACTATAAACGTTGTCGTATTTCAATGAATTAAACCATTTCTATTGTGAGCAATGTGAGCAATGCTATTCCACATTCTGCTCGGATGACATCACCTTGATGAACTTCAATGAGAATTCATCTTTACCAGAGGAGCATAAACGTACGCAAGAACTCCACAACACAGATCTCCGTTCCTCGCATATATTCTACTCTCTCTGTGTGCTTCGCAACTTCGACTCGACTTGTCAATCACACCGAGTGTCATTGTACACAGTTAAACTTAAGCTTTTAACGGCTTGCTTTAGCAAACTTGAAGATTCAGTATTCATTAACAATTATAAATTATATCTAATTTACGAAGGAGTTTTAATGTAATAAGGAAACAGAATAAATGAAAGAATGTTCAGTCATCAAGCACATTTTAGTTAAGATTTTATTTTTATGACAAAACTTTATTCATCAACTTTCATTTCAAACAGAAAGTAAAGTGCGTATGATAAACTTCATATGGGGTACTCAAACAGGTTAACATGAAACTGCTGATTAGAGATTGGATGCAAAAGTTTTGTAAAGCTTAAACATAAGTAAATATGGCATTATAAGTTTTAACTAATTGTAAGTATTACTGCTTCCAAGGAAGTAAATAGAACTACATAACCACACAGGACTTTTTCTGGTTCTGAATCTCCACCTGCTTTGTCTGCTCGACTTGCCCTTGGATTGCAACGTCAGCGTCAATCCTGGCACGCGAGATTGTAGCATCATTATTCAATTTTGCTCGTGCAGTTTCTTCTCTAAAAAATATTGTAATTTTATAAACTATAATTCGAATTGAAGAACAAATAGCAAACTTGTGACAGTTCATCACAAAATATATCTAAGCTTTACCTCTGTTGGTTCCTTTGCTTCTCAAGCTCAGCGTTAATCCTCTGCAACTCTCCTTCGACCTGACGATCAGCGACGTGTCTTGCCCGACTTGCATTAATTTCTGCTACTTTCTGATTAGAATCTCGTTCAATTTTGGTTGTAGACAGGAGAGTTTTCGCCTTGAGATCTTCTAGACGTTCTTTTGTAGCTTCTCTCAGTCTTTCAACTTCAGCTTGTCTGCCTGCGACCTCCACTTTCGTCTTTCCAACAATTCTGGAGACCTCAATTTCTGTTGCATTTTTAGCTGTTGCACGAGAAATCTTTCCATTCTCCGTCAATTCTTTTATCTCCTTCTCCGTTCTCATTGACAACTCGTGACGCTCGTTGGTAGCGTGAATGTCTTCAATTTGAACCTCGGCTTTTATTTTATGAACAGCTTTGACTGTTTCCAAGAAGTCTTTTCCCAACTCGACTGCCTTTTCGTTCACATTCTTAGCCAAAGCATCTCGTGAAGTTTGCATGGTCGAAATCATATCACCGACATTTATCTTCGCCTCTGCTTTAGCCTGAGTTTCAATGGCATTCTGTCGTGACTGGAAAGCAAAATAGCTAAACACGCATATTCCCGTGGTCACCACGAAGGTTCCAAAACCAGCGGACGCTGCCTGACACACACATTAAGTTAAACTATATCATTTTATGGAGATAAGACACTCACACTCCAAGATTACTCACAATTACACAGAAGACAATAACTGCTCCAGCAAACATCGTTATTTGACCTTCTGTGCTCAAACTCTGGAAGAAAAGGGCCAATTGCTCCCCAGTGGAAGGACCCGTCGGTTGACTATTCATATCACTCACATCAAAATATCCAGCTGGCAGTTCAATCCTACATAATTTTTTAGGCCAGAATGCTAGGCGATCTCTTATTATCAAAAACAAGCTTATAAATAGGAATTGAACTTACTTTGCAGCCTTGATGAGTTCTGCTTGTGCCTGGATAATATCTGTTGTCTGATCACATCCTAAAGTATCTGCAGCGGCTTGTAACTTCTGCAATGCTTTGGTTTTTTCTCCAACCGCTTCAACAACTGCGGTCTCCCCGTTTTCCTCCACATGGTCATCCTATAAATTTAAATACCAATCTGAGGATGAGAAAACCCTTTGAGAAACCAATTTGAGATTGATTGAGAGAAAACCAAAATATTAAAGCAGAAAATCCTCTCTATTTTGCTTTGCAGGACTGGAAATATTGATATGGTAAAATGATTAAGGAAACACTCACAGTCACTTCGTGTATCTCCACTTGTTCAGGCATATTTAGAACAGTGTTGCTAGGCTGACTCTACTCGTATGAATGACGGAGCTGGTGAGAGTGTTCCAGTTGACGGAATTCCAAAGTGAACTTACATGAAGTCACATCATTTCTCATTCTTCACTATCTCCAACTAGCCTTTCAACTACGCAGTATCTCCACACCAAAAATACTTTATGTGCTGTGCATTTCGGTTAAACTTAAGAACAGGGCAAGTGAGATTTAACGAATTATCACATTGCCATCCGTCCACTGCTTAACTCATAAACTAGCTTCTTGGAGAACCAGATTGCTGACAGGATCTTCTCTGCAGAAAAACGTTTTGGTTTCATGTGATGATGAAGAAATTATTTTTATTTCATGTTTAATTAATACAGTCTAAGGATAATAGACGACCAATAACTCAGCTTTTACTTTTTCAAATAATGGAACTTTATTGCATGATAAATCATGACTGATAAGGTAAAATGTGATCCCCCAGCTTTATGGACATTATTGACACACTTTCCGGTGTAGGTGTAATTTTTATTGTCTTTTTGCCACATCCACTTTATCTATCGCCTTCTGTTTCGCTCGTCGAAGAATCTTCCGCTGCTCCTGCTCCACTTCCATTTCTTCGTGTTCCATCCTTTCGACTTCCATTTCTTCTGACTTTCATAGCTGCCCTAAACATATCAAGATTTCAAATCATTTTTAATTAACTTGGTTTAAAGGCTCCGCAGTAATGGTTTTACTGCGGTCAAATATTATTCTGTATTACCTGATTCAAAATGAAGCATTGAGTGCTAAGCTACGTAAGAATATTTACATTGCCTACATTTTAAGTATGACTATAAGTAGCAAGGGTTGTGTTATAACACTTATGACAAGGGCATTCGCTAGATGATTAAATATCGATTTTAGGTTCAAATGAAATGTTTGTATTCAAAATCTAGAGTCGTCATACAGGAATGCTGTTTAATTATAACAAAACCAATTGCTGTTTAATTTCTACAGTGACAGGTGTTTAATATGACTTTTTATTATAACATTCTCGTTCGAAATAAAATTAAACATCGTAATAAATAAGGTTATGGGCATGTACGTTCAAGGTCAATTATTTCCAAACGTCTAACACCCTTAAAGATACTCTTTTATTACCACAACAGACTACAAACGGTCAACCTTTCAATTTGCCTTTCATTAGATAGCAAAAAATCGATCGATGAAAGGTACAAAACAACCAGCAGCTACATCTGAAATCTATAAAGATCCTGCTGGATCTTCAGCTTTATATCGCAATGCATTGCAATGAGTAAAAAGAAGTTTTTTATCCCACAATCCGTCGAATAGTGGCCTGAGGATTTATGTTAATCTGAATTTGGTTTTACAATGTTGCAATGTACCCCTATATACTCTAAGCAATATAAAATTTCACAATGAAAAAATAGCCGTTTCTACTCAAAAAATCACGTTTTAGTGCGTAAATTGGGCTATATTTGCAAAGCAAAATATAAAATTGCAAATTTTATCAAAAGTAAATGAAGACCAACTATTTGTGTTCAGTTATTAGTGTTCCGCGTGGTATTAGGTTTAAAACTGACGGAGGAGTAGGGATTCTCATTTAAGATTTCATCGTTTCGGAAGTTACCTCTGCTTCATAGGTAGCATATGGTAAAAGACAAATATATTAAAGAACAATAAAGCCCGTACCTGTCTCTTCATTTCGCTATCATCCACACGTATAATCTAACTAACGGAGGGGAGTAGAAAATCCTAACAAATATTTAGTTGACTTCCCCTGCCAACGGTTATCAAGCAGTTATAAGGCAGAGACCCTTAAGACATGAAATGGACTATAATGGTATTTCTGTGCTATTAAATTATAAAATTGCATATCTGCTGTCAATTGATATTCCAAGTTAGGTTTTGATTTCTCCGGAATTTCTTATCAGCGCGAAAGGTCAGCTTTACTTGTTACAGTCACGAGTGTAGTTTGTCTGAATTTTACGTTTTTACACAGATGTTCATAATTGTTGATTTTAAGAAATCTCGAATTGGCTTGTTACTTAGATTTTTTGGGATTAAATACCGTCAATAGTTTTGAAGCCCAAGGAACCCTACCTGGGCGCACCGCTTCCCGTTTCCTTCGTTCTTCATCCACTAGCATTTGATTATTTCTTTTGATGCTTTCTATCCATTTTTCGTGATCCTCATTCTTTATGTGATTAGCTTCATCATATTGCTTCGTTATATTTGCTCGGACTTGTTGTATACCCGCAAATATGGGAACATCTTTGTTTCTCTGAAAGTCCGACATCATTTGATTGAACCGATAATGTCCCATGATTGGCTCTGAAAATCGTATTGACAGCATCCGCATCCGGGCATTGAAATATTCTGCTCCTTGTTGTTCAATAGTCTTGCCTTGCGCATTATATGCCCGAAATTCCAATTCCCTCGAAGATCTATGCACTACGAATTCTTTATCATCCGTTTCTCGTTCCGATTTATGAATTTGGTGTGATTGAAGTTCCCTTACAGGCTGAAAGTAATGTTGCAATTAGGAATATAAGACCAAATATAAAATATTTCTTTCACCAATACAGCTTAACAGACAACATACCTGCCCCAAGAAACTAGTTTTTCCCGTTCTGACGTTTTCGTATTCATCCCAATCGACAGCAGAATGGTTCGTTACTCTACGCATCTCTGGTCCCTAATGATATACATTCCCAAAATGTATTATGTAAAACTCCTGAACGAAACTCCTCACATGTGTACCTCGGAATCGGACTTAGGCACGTGTTTGAGTTCCTCCAGTCCTTTTCCGTCTTTTGAAAGAAGATTGGAGACTTGTTCAAGATTAGTAAACTGGCACACGCTTTCTGTTGAGGAGGAACAAATTAACTTCTTATTGGGTTCCGGCCTTCTGCTAGCTTCCTGAAAGGCTTCAGTCTGGAAGCCCTTTTTTGGGTCATCATCCTCCATATAATGTTCTTTTTTAACGTGTTCTGGAGAGATTTTCTCTTTCCTTATATTCTCGCGTCTGTTGCTTTCTTTTTTGATCTCCTCAATTTGCTGTCGATGATATTCTTCCATTTTTGCAATAGTGGTTTTTGCTTTCTCGTTCACCAGTTTTACTTCATTCGAATTAGATTCCCTCAAATCCGATAATTCTTTGTTCTTGACACAATCATAGTGCAACATCTGCTCCTGTAGACGATCCAAAGTCATTCTCGACTCATCCTGCAGTTGAACTTCCTTCATTTTGACTTTTCCAACTTCTTCTTCCTTCAGCCTCTTGACTTCTTCTGTGTATCTTTGTTTATCAAGCACATTCTGTCTGATATTTGACTTTGCTTCCAGTGCTATATTTGACAGAACTCTTTTAGTTTCCAGTTTACAGGCCTCCCTTTCATCCCGTCCTTTCTTGTCCAGCAGCTATTCAAATCCGTTAAGAATCAATCCAGCATGTTTTACGCTATACCCAATATATTGGTAATTATTATATTTTCGACACAAACCTGCCATTCTCGATTTGCTAAATTTCTGGAGTCGAAAATTTCCTTGCAGGCTTTTACACGTTCCTCGTTGACTTCGGCTGTTGTCTTGGCTATTGTCACCACCGTAGTTATCAGTCGTTCACCCAAATCCTGTACGAACCAGAATAAGTGTGTGTTAGAAGGCAAAAATAAAAAGGGTACCATTTTAAACTTCACATCAGTGTGAAAGAGTCGGTTAGAATTTTATCCCTGATCCTATCCTTCGAGCCAAACGATGTACCCTTAAATTTGAACTTTTCGATCAATGCACAAATTTCTTCAAGTTTCAAGCAATTTTACTACACGAGAGCTATCTACTTCATGACGATGACAACAGACACTAGCATTCAATTTAACCGTGTATATATATTACGAGTAGAATCGAATGGTTGCCTGGTTGGACACTAGTGCCTTACAAATTTAATTTAATCAGATTTTTAAACGATTAATCGTTTACCTTTGCTCCTGGCAACACAAGGTCACTGGGATACTTTGAATTTACGTACTCTGTTTGAAATCGTGAGGAAACATATCCAGAATTATTCCGTGTAGGAATTTCCATGACGCACTCTGAGATGAAGGAAAACTGCCGCGCTGCTTTAAGAGTGCTTGTCACATGTGTAGAATTGACGAATGATTACGACTTTACGACTAAGAGAAAAATTAGTTGAGTGGTGAACGAGTTTACTCATGAGAGTTCACAAAACTTCACATCATGAACTCGCTACAATGAAAACGAAATCGTCATATCGCATCGACTACGCTTAGGCCAACATATTCATATGGATGTGGAGGTCACAACTTCAGCATGATTAAAACTACGAATTTACATATGTTTCGAATTTACATATGTTTTACATGTAGGGAGTTAGTGTCGTGGTTAAAAGCATATGAAGAACTGATGTGCTAAGCTTTAGAATTACATCATCTACAGGAATAAATTTCATTCGTACACGTTTATGGAAGTCTCAAGTGTTTGGGGAAAGAGTCATGCCACTTTAGTCGCATGACCCCTCTTGAATTGGCTTTTGATGGATGGACAATGGGATTTATATTGAGGGATTAAAAGCTCGGTCCAATATTCCAAATTCCATGGCCCAACGGCAATGAACTTCACTAACCTTCAGTGTGTTTAGCACACAATGAATTTACTTCCACGTTGTCTCTATTTCACTAGACGCCAAACGAGTGTCTGCATGTGACGTGGAAGGCAAGACGCTTTAGTGCAACCACATAAAGAAAATACACTGATTGCAAGATACCAATTTCAGGCCAGTCATTAGTAAAGTACGCATGTATGCACAAATCATTTTTCTATAACCTCCACTCACATATGATTTATTAGCAGATTTATTCACAAAATAAATTTCTGTTTTCCATACAAGTGGTAACTATTGCTTGCCAATTACTAAATTCATCTGCAAGTCGCTTGCTGCTGAATGGATGAAGGTTTTTGGAAGTAAAATCGCGACACTTCGACATAGTTCTTAACAACTTTTGAAACCATAACTGAGCATACATCGCTACATTAAGATGCAGCTGTTTTGTTCCCGAATTTCCACCCGATTTGTCACCTCCTTCTCTATATTAATATTTGCATCAGCTTTGCACTTTTCAATTTGCACTTCAGCATCCCGCTTAATCTTCATTCGGGAGGTTTCCTGCCTGCATATTCAAAACAAATTATACTCGAATCCCTTTTTAACTTTACTCAATTATTACTTTTGGAATTCAAGTTCCTTCTCGAAGTCAGTAGCCACCCGACGCTTATCAATTTCTGCTTGTTCTTGGATCCTTAAAGCCTCAATTTTTCCTCGAGACGTGTCAGCCTCAATCTGAACTTCGTTTCTTGCACTAGCGTCAATCTTGGCTCGAGAAATTTCAGCCTCATGTCTTATCTTCACTCTCGTAGTTTCTTCCCTGAAGGTAACTCAATAAAACTACCATCCCATATACGTAAAAATTAACACCTACCTCCGTAGTTCCTTTTCATTTTCGGCCTTAGCTGTAATATTCTGCCTTTCTATTTCCCTTTTCTGGTCAGCGGCGTACTTATCCCGATCAGCTTCAATCTCGGCAACCTTGTGACTGGAATCTATTTCAAGTTTTTTTCTAGATAGGTCTGTGTTCACCATTAGGATTCCAAGGCGTCCCTTTATTGCTTCCCTCATTTTGTCAACTTCTACTTTCTTCCCAGCGATTTGTGACTTTGAATTTTCCTCTATTCTGACAACTTCAACCTTCGCATCACTCATAGCCTTGTCACGAGAAGTCAGTGCATTCTCTGATATAGTCTTGATTTCAACATCACACTTTATACCCAAAGTTCGAATTTCTCTGTTGGCTTGGATTTCTTCCGTTTGCACAACAGACCTAATTTTGTGAACGTTCTCGACTGTTTCCAAAAAATTCTTTCCCAAATTCACAGCCTGCTCATTAAGATTCCTAGCAAGGTCGATGTGAGAATCTTTAATTTTCGCAATTTTGTCAGTGATATTCTTCTTCACTTCTCCTTTCACCTTAACCTCAATGGATTGCTGTTGCGAATGGAACCAGTGGTAACTTAATACACAAGCTCCTGTTGTTAACACGAAAACGGCGAAACCAGCAGAAAATGCCTGAAGATTTAAAAAAAGTTATACGTCTTCGATTAACCAATTTATAGAAGCGAACTTACAAGCACACAGAGTACCACTGCTGCTCCAATCAAAAGGGCAAGTTGACCTTCAGGTCTTAACTCCTTGAAAAACACTGACAGCTGCTCACCTCCCGAGTGTCCTTTCGGTTGGCAACTAAGGTCATCCACGCCGTAAAATCCGTCTGGTAGGTTGATCCTTCGTAAAGTTCGAGATTAATTACTAAATTTGTATTTACCAAAGCTTTTGAATTACTTAGCAGCTTCCATGAGTCTCGTTTGAGCATCAATAACATGAGTTGCCTGCTGACTCCCCACCGCGTCAGCAGCGTTCATTACGGCCTGCAAAGGTGCTTCTTGTATTTGCTCAGCTTTTGCTACCAAAGCCCCATTGGCAGGTTTCATGCATCCATCCTACAGTTATTAGTGGAAGCTTATAGAAGCAGTAGACGATGTAAGGTTTCTGAAAACTAATGCAAATAGTAGCTTTAATAAAAACATCCCTACTTCTGACTTATCCAATTCCATTTCTTTGCCCAGGTCCTCATTATCTCCTGAATTCTTCTCGGGCGAATCCATTTCATCATTCTAAAATGTTGTATCCAAGGTTAATATATTGTTTTGTAAAGTTTCGTATCCAATAGAACTTTTAAACGCCAGTAATTTTAATTACAACAATAAATGAAGAAACCTACTCACCCTGATCTCCTGAAATTCTACTTGTCCAGAAGGCGCAGCCATTTTTCGCACTCTGCTCATCTGCAAGTTGTGCACGAATGAATGACGACGAAGCCCAGAGTGTCCAACTAGCGACCGAAAGCGATGTGAACTTCCATGAGTTCTCACATTACTTCAACTCCACTTCATTTAGTTTCACACAAGTCAAGTGCATCGAAACTCCACATTAACTTGGTTCGTTTCGCCTTTTTAGTAACTAGGCGAGGCTGTGTTTTGAAGAGATGACGTGACCTTTAATCGCGACTCATAAATCTGCACACCACCCTTTGAATCTTCAAGCACGTAACCTGAAATTAAGCCATTGGTTTTTACAAACTACCATTGTGTGGTTTGTTGAATGTTAAATTCCAATGGATGATGACTGCTCGTTTTATGCACTATCATAAAATCATTCAGCAATTGTGAGAGCATCAATGATTAATTAATTTGAATGTAATAATAACGTCATGGTTTTTGAATTAAATATTCTTAATTTGTGGATTTTACATGCTTGATGAACTCGTAATGTTTATTTTAGAAGCTAATTTTTATGATTGTAAAGAATACGCACTAATCCGGTGTTTTAGGTGGACATGGATTTATTTGCATATGTTGAAAAAGAACAGCTTCCGGATATGCCAAAGAATGCTTCCTCGTCTACGTGCCTCTTCTTGCCGACGCCGCTCCTGTTCCATCCTCTTCTGTTCATAACGTCGTATTTCTTCCAACACATTAGCGTGGTGAAGTTCCTCCTCCAATTCAGCACTACATGTTTCATTTCCAGCTTGGCTTCTTGCAGTATCTTGTTGACGCTGACTATCCTGGGGGATTTGAATTTGTGGCTCTACCACGTCAATTTGCTGTTTCTGCAAATCAAATCAAATCAACGGAATTCTTAGAATGGAATGAATTCTACGGTTTAGCTTAAGAGTGGAATTTAGTTTTCCAACAGTAAATCTTAGGAGGTACCATTATTGTTTCCACTCTGGCGTTTTCGATTTCATGTACACATTCGCTTAGGCCATTCCGTACTTTGGTGTCTTGAAGCTGAAATTTGCATGTACTTAATTATCAGTTTAACAATAGATGAGGCTTAGCTAAAAACCAACGCAAAGTATGGTAACACAAACCGGACTTTCAAGTTTCACAGAATTCTCAGTGGCCAAAGGGGATTTTTCGACGTTCTCCAATATACCGAGTTCTTTTTTTTCTTCTGCCAATCTCTGCTCCATTTCTCTTTCTATCTCCTTCATCTGTCTTAGGTGGGCTTCCTCTAATTCACGAATCTCATCCTGGGCTTCCTTTTGACAAGATAGGACTTCATCCTCCATCTCCTGTTTAAAATTTGAAACTGCCTTGTTTTCCGAAATTTCAGATTTACGGTGGTCATCTCGAAGACGCTGTATGGAAGCCTCAGACTTTTCTTTGTAATTTGTCAGTTCATTGGGGTCCAGTACTCGACTGTCTGCCCTACCACTGCCTTTCTTGACTGAGCTCTGAAGTTCTTGATTTTCTGGTGTCCGACTCTTCGCATCCATTACGTTTGCTGAATCTTTATCAGTTGAAAATTCTACGAGGTTTTGGTTGTCAGGCAGCTTAGTGTCCAGTATCTAATTAGCACACAAAAATAGAATCACCAAATGAGGCAGGATTCACCTTTAGACACTGGAAGTCCCTTCTGGAATGCTATAAAGGGGTTTAAACTGAGAATACAACTTCTTCCATGGTACTGCATGTAATGGGGAATCAGAACTGAAAACTTGTCAATGGACCTCTAAATTACACCTTTAGATGATTAAGGCGTACCAGTGAAGTAATTCACCTCAGACCATTCGCCCTCAACAAGAAACTTTTCCATATTACAAACTTGATTTTTTTAAATTTATCTTTATCCCATTGCACACAGTCTCACAAATAATATCTTGGGTATGACACACTGATGGAATACTGAGACTAATTCAAGACTTATGAAACTGACTTCAACAATTTTCAACGCTTTCAGTTTTGCAGTAAAGATTTGAAAATTGTGTACATCTGAGCGACAAAAGTTTGTTTTAGATAGAAAGAAATCAAAAGTTAAACTTGATTGCAAAAGAGCCATGAGCTCTAATGTACAGAGATATTGCGTGACAAATTTCCATGGGGTTCTATGGCAGAAATATTGGTATTCTGAAATCGCCCTATAAAATTAGGTGCTGGAATTTATATCATCAATCTATAAGAAACCAACCTTTAATTATACAAGAAGTTTATTTTCATTTGTACATTCGTTTAGCAGAATCGCTTGTATTTAAGAAATAAAAAACTGTCTTATTATTGGATTGCTTGACTACAAGTACTCTTTTATTGAATTATTGATTGCAAGTGTGCACAAATACAGTTTTAAAATCTCTTTCGAAAACTCACGTATTAAGCAATAAATATAATGTATTATCAACTTGAAATAGAGCAGCATTTGCAATGGGACGGTAATTAAGTTTTAAATGGAAGCTTTAGTTTCCATTTTATCCAACAAGTCCTCACCTTGTAGGAAAACAGGTTCACAAAAAACTCAATTCACTGAGTATTATAACTTATAAAGGATGTCATTTCTATTTTTTAATCAACACAATATGTTTTTTTTTTAGAAAAAGGCCCATCGACACTTTAGTGTATTAAAATCTAGCTTTGGAAACCTGCAAGAAATCGCTTTTTCCATTGTATGAAACAACGCGAATGGGTAAACAAGTATTATAAACCGTGGTGCGATCATTTCAAGAGTGTTGCATAAGTCTTGAATTTCCCATGGTACTGTAAGACCTAGTACAATGAGTGCCAAATCCTCCACCGATGATTTGAATATCGCTAGGATTTCATTAATTCTAAGCCCCCAAGGAATTGAAATATTCGATTTCAATATCCAATCAAACTCACAGTACAGTTTGGCGCACTCATAGTGATTTGACACTAAAATTTAAAGTAATTGATATGGTAAATGCTTAATCAATTCAATCGAAATTCGTAGCTTGATACACTAACATAGAGTCTTAATGAGCTAATTTGCCTTGAAACTTTGTGACAATTTTAACGAACCTGCAGATCTAGGTTTGCAAAGACTTCACTGGCGAAAACCTCCGTTTGGGGCTTTGCATTTTCCTCTCCCTTTATTAATCTTGACGTGGGCATTTTGTAAACTTATTTCCAAAGTTTTCTCACAGCACCTGTTCAAAGTTCGAAACCAAATTAAATTACGGAAAGGAACTCAACAGGTCATTTGCTTATGATTAACTCTCCTATTAATTAATAAGAAATCACAAGGTGTAAATCAAGTTCCGCTTGGATACCAAAATTCGTTCTAGTTCGAATGTAAAGGAGGAGTGAAACTTAACTTTTTTGGTATTGATAGTCCTATCTATGATGATAAATTGTACGGTCAATGAATCATTGAACTGTGCTTATCATCTCTCTTGGTGGAGAGGTGATACGTATATATATACACAAATATTTATATATATATATATATATATATATATATAGCTAACTGGATAGCTTTTGTGAACTATGGATCACAGAGGATTAGGGACAAAATAAAGCAACCTGTAAGCCAATTACCTTATGACAGAACCCCGTAGAACTGGGTTTGCTGTTTTAAATCCTTCGAACTTTTACCTTCAAGAAATCATCTACAAATCGAACCGTTAAAGGTAAAATAGCTATAGCATAAACCCCCCTCTTTATACACCTAGAAATACAGGATTAAAAATATCGGACGGTTTTCTGTCGACAGGCGGACAGGCACACAGACAGACAAAGAACTCCCATAAGCAGTTTCCGCTCCTTTATATTTGTAAACAAACCAAAAACATTCTGTGACATGAGATAGACATACCTTGAGGAAAGCACACACTTTTGAGGAACAATAAATAACGAAGTTTGCAAGAGGAGGACTATGTTACAGCTAGCAGGAAGTCTCTTCTCTACATTGCAAGCTTCAAATCCACGGTAACCCGTGCGTTTTCGCTCCCCACAAAAGAGCCCCTTTAGGAAATCTTGGGCTCCCCTGTTTAATCTCCTTAGACTTAGCACTCCGTAATGTCTCCGCCTGCCACTGCTTACACTTTATTGAATTAACCAGTATTCTGTAATGCAATCAAATTCACAATCCACAGTTCAACTCGCTCTTTCGATTATCTTATCTTCATTAGTTTTGAACATAGCATGGTTGTGGCAGGAAAGAATATTCGATGTGGAGTTCTGCCTTACTTGATGATGAGATCATCATTGGTTATTATTTGGGAACACTTTATTACCTATAGCAAAATAGGCCCGTCGTAAGACGGGTACGAGACCAACAAAAATAATTCACCTGAAACTCAAGAATTCGCAAATGTTGGTGTTAATGAGGCCTTGCG
>JAQGAC010001279.1:0-14671 GCA_034696585.1 Isotomurus maculatus | reverse complement strand
AGTCATAACCACTGGGGCTGGGGGGTCTTTCTTTTCTTTGTCTGTCATGGCTGCTTTAATTTATTTCGGCTTAAATTGACTTGAACTTAATTTAAATTATTGCGGCTAAAGTTATTCAAAACTTTAACGACTTTATTTTGGTCGGCTTGGATCTTACTAGGCGGCTGTCGGCTTAATTACGGCTTAGTATGGGCGGCTTATTGTCGGCTGTGTCGGCTCTCCTAAATGTCGGCCGAAGCTTACCAACAAAATTTTCCGACCGGCTATGCCGTCGGGTAAGTTCAATCGGCTCACTTCTCTCTCTCGCTCAACTCAACCACCACCACCGATGATGATGATGAGGAATGCTTGGAGGTTATTCCTCTCTCCTCGCTCAACTTTGGGTTGCCTAGCAACCCCAGAAAAAAATGACGTGGACTGTGGGGCGACTCGACCTTGGCGTGAGAAGGTGGGTTACGACGCAGCTACCACCAGATATCCCTTCACCTCAACCTTAAAATAAGGTTCACTAACCTTCAGACGACTTCGGTCGAAGGGGGAAAGAAACCCGCACTTGTCGAGGTTGATGTGATGTGGGGATGACGACGACACGATTGACGTACTGACGAACACGACAAAACACGGACAGCAACAACAACACAAGGTCGACACGAATGGGTCTATTGACCTAATTTATTAGGTCACGACAACAACGACGATTACACGGGTCCAGAGCTGATGGCTCTGGGCTCAACAACAAAACAAGAGTGTGGCTGATGGCCGAAGAGAATTGTGCTGGAGAGATGATGATGATTCGGCTGGAAGAGAGTCCCCTCCTTCCTCAGCTGATCATCATCCTCTGGAACGGCTTCACAAAGGATACCCTACAGAGCAAATCAATTCTGCGGTTATGTTCATGGAAGTAGCAATGTCCTTAAGTCCGTTGCACCTCCTGATAACATCATCAGCAGAATTTTCCGGCGAGAGTTTTTTAATAGGGTGAATGGAACAGCAGATGAAGTCAAGTCTCTGCAGGTAGCTACTAGCACCA
Source organism: Isotomurus maculatus (assembly GCA_034696585.1). NCBI lineage: Eukaryota > Metazoa > Arthropoda > Collembola > Entomobryomorpha > Isotomidae > Isotomurus > Isotomurus maculatus. The sequence continues at coordinate 13,641 of JAQGAC010001279.1, read as the reverse complement.
ACGAAGGGGAGTATGTCTTCGAAGCAGTCTAGAAAATCACCTCCTACCGGGAATTTTGAGTTATCCTTTCGTCCGAATACGAATTCCAATGCTATCAGCTCATCTATATAGTTGTCGAGGACTTCGCTTAAATACAGTCCAACCACTGGGCTCTGCTTCTCCGAATTTATAGTCTTCACAGCCTTGTAAGTTTCCTGGTAGGCACTGATTACTTCCTTCATATTCTCGCTTCTGGGTTCAATAACATTAAGAAAAATTTTAATGTTATATTTGTTGTAGGAATTTGCGTTAAGAGATATCCCATTTCCAAAGATTGTTACATCGTTGCCTGTAATAGGAATCACCAGCTCATGGTCTTGCATATTCATTTAAATAAGGTGTCTTTTACCCGAGTTAAATGGTGTGGAACAATGAGCTCGTTTAAATCTACTGAAGAAAAGGCCCACCTGTTTTGAGACATCCTCCTCACAAATATTGCTGATGTCGTATGCATTGATCACGTTTAAACGTGCGTCAAGGACTCCAGGGTTCATTCTCAAGCAGTTGGGGTCTGAAACCTAATTTTGACTTGCAATACGATTACACAAAATTTAATTGTTCGTCTTTTACCTGATAAGTGGCTACAAAAATGGTAGAGAATATCCATATGAAAAACATTGTAAGCTAACTTATTACAAGGGATTACATTGACCCACACCGGCAGCAAATGGAATAGGACACTTAACTAATTAAAACATTGCTCCTTTGGTTCGATTGATCCTAGGAAATGAGGTATTAAAGGAGGACGCAGATTGATTCCCGTGGTTAATTAATTAATTGGCCTTCAACAACTGTGCTGTATCAGCTTTATTCAGCTAATTCAAGTCATGCTGGATTGAACATATTTATCTTTGCTTACAATGTTGAAATGCTTACTTCGCAAGTGAAGCAAACCAATCGGCGGATGATTTAGTAGAGTGCATGGATATCACGACAGGAGCAGGATACTGATAATAAATTGTGGCAAATGGAAATCCGGTAATTTTAATGTGTACTAGTAGTTTACTAAGCCACAATTGCTTGTAAAATATAATTGCTATTATTAATATTAATAAGCACTGTTATAAAATCTGCAATTAATAAATAGTATAATTAAGACTCAAAACCGAAAACATCAGGATGTATATTAATGAGAAGAAGTTTTTACACTACGAATTCCCTGGCAAATGTACAACACAAGGCATAAAACGAATTTTCATAAAGTTAGATACAGGGGATGCGATAAAAATTAGTCTCAGGATTTAAGAACTATACACTAGAACCATTCAGGAGTTAAGCTAAATTGAATTTTCAAAATGTGCTGCGTATCTTATCGTCAAAGAATGGTAGACCTAAATCAAATCATTGAATGTATGGAAATTAATAAGTATCAAAGTTTTTGGACGAAAGAGCACCAGTTATGCGGCAGATAAAGAAGGAAGCGAATGTTGTGTGGAACATGTAAACATGTACAACTCGTGTTGTGCAGTTTCTTTCAGCAAGCGATTGCAGTCAAGGGTTGCTATTACAACAGTCTGCAATCCCTTAGCTTACTGAATTTATGTGTTCGTGTGAAATATTTGTTCGTGTTAGCTTTGCCGGCAGGTGCACTAAGCGTAAGCGTCCAAACGCTGGATTTTGAAGTGAGAATTATGTGTGTTTTTTACCAAAAGCTCTACGATTCTACTTGTGAATAGGTCAAAAACTGACCCTGGAAATGTCACGAAAAAGATGGCCCTTAAGGACCCCATTGAGGGTTATCAATGGAAAGATCTCGATGAGTAGATTCAGAAAATGTCATACATAAGGGTCCTGTGACCTTCAGGTCAAAAACTGTGACCCTGGAAATGTCACGAAAAAGATGGCCCTTAAGGACCCCTTTGAGGGGTATCAATCTAGAAATTCCACGGCATTAAGATACTGCTTGCCAATAATTATTGTAAAAGGTAACTAGCTGTGTTTGAAGAAAAAGAGTGACCTCGTTTACAAATAGGGTGTACGCTGCAATATTCAAGATCAGACTTAATGGCATTCAAAACACACCATCAAATGATTGTGCCGTTCTGTTTAGCGACATCGCTAATTATTAGATTTAAAGCTACTTAAATTAAGTGTAAACTTTTTGGATCTACAGAAGCTAAAGGTTGATTATATTCACACATCGTGACCTTCCATTCTATCTAATGTGGTTTTCCGGACCACATCTGTTGCCACTCGCATCTATAACGGAAGTTACATCCGGTGAAATTCGTTCACGAACTTTTATACGTTTGCCGTGCAGGAATCTGTTTGAATACATAGCCTTAAAGAAATTAAGTTTGGTTGAGGTTAGCTAGCACAGAAAACTAATACTCTGCCTGATAATCCCCGGCTTGAATTATCAATACCGAGAAGAGCATATCCAATTACATTTAGGGAAATAAAATAATACATATCAGAGTTCAAAATAGTCATACAAGGCAGCAATGGGATCATATTTTTTATGAAATGCTACTGTGACCTTATCCTTCAACGGATAGTAAATATTCCTAAATTATCACATCATTACTTATTCAATCTCTGAGGACAAAACAATCTTATTAACTAAGGAAATGTAATATCGAGTAAGCTATTCTAAATAATGTTTCAACTGCCTCAACATAAATTAACGTCTATGCCACGAATGCGGTTCCAAATTGTAACATATTTCATTCCATTTTTATAATGTGTTTGAAGAAAGCAAGACAGTAAGAGGTAAAATCCGGGAATCCTATGCATCGGATAATACTTTCTGCGTGATTTTCTCGGTAAAACTGAAGTAAACTTGAGTTTAAAAACAACATACTCACGTTCGTCAATTACAATGTATTCTGCCTTCTCTTTAGTTGATTTACAATCATTTCACGGTTCGCCCATGGTTTACAGCAAGCTGCTTGCTGTGAAAGGCTTTAAATCAATATAATGTAGCACCAGGTCGATGCGTTTTTGCTGTTTAGCATTAGAGCTCTAGTATTAACAGGTGCAGTTTGGTAAACAACAGAAGCATATTTTATTTTCAGCAACGCAGCAATTCAGGCATACCGCACAAAAACAGCTTTGCTTTATTGCTGAACAGGGAGCACTGATTCATTCATCATTAGTTGCTTCTTTTCAGGAGAGTTATCATCATGAAAAAGAAACGAGATTTGGTTTGTTAAATTGTGGAAGTTATATTATTGTGCAAAACGCCAAGTATTCTATGCGCGACCTTATCGTCTTTTCTTCTAATTTTGTCTAAGTTTCTACAATTACTTGTCAAACATACTTAAAAAATACTGCCTCTAAGCTTTACTCACTACAATTTAACAATTACGTAGCTTTTTACTTGCTTGCCTATTCAGAGGAGCAGGAATAAATTTACTTTTATAGATAAAATGCTGCTTGAACGCACTCAGAACATCATAAGCAACCCATTTTTGAGTACTTCCTGTTGCACGTTTACAATTAAGGGAACGCGAACTAGTAGTGACTGACAAGACTGAAGTTTCAATAAAAGAAAGTTGCTAATTCGTAGTACATTGGGATAAACAATTCCAGTCAGCTCCATCATTGTTCATATTGAATGTGCTCTGTCTACAGTCAACACTACGATAACTCCTCTCGGCTCGTAAAGGCTTAGTGATTAATTGTGATATACCATGCTTCATTGTTGTAGATGACAGAGACTTCACTTCAAACATAAAGCTACCCGGACATTTTATTCGGCTCCTTGTGCCTCAGAGTAGCCCAGAAAGGCTGATAAAGACCGGCTACATTATAGTCCGCTCACGGAGATGGGAAAAGCTTTCTTTGCTAGATTCCTAAGCATTAAAGATTGGCTAATTCCGCATCTCATATGCAACTGACCTGACCATTGTTTGTTGACGATACAATCACTGATTTGTCCTCCTCGGATGCAAAGCCACACTTACTTCATGTTTTTTAGATAAAAATTCAAAACGCCAATTTGAGGGCGTCTCATATATTGTTTCTGAACTGGATGCAAATGGATTGCTTCTTAATTGAAAGATGTATTCTTTATTGGTGGAAACATATTTTGCTCTATAAGCACACTTAGAGCCAAATACTTTTTAAACCTTAGTATTTAAGAACCAAAAATTTCCGATCCTTATGCCTGACAGGGCAGAATTCTTAAACGCGATTGTATCTAGTACCTCAGTTTTAAATAATATACAAAATTTTGTCAAAATAAGCAAACATTCTTGAAGGCTTTATGATGCTACTCTACAAAGGCTGACTGATAAGCGAATAGTTCTAAAACTAATATTGCTGAAAATGCTGTGACGTGCAAGAATATTTAACAAAGATTCACGTTCCTGTTTGCTTGAAATTTATATTAAACATACATATAAAACGTACGGAACACAACGACGCTAAAGGAGATTAAAAGTAAATCGTTGAAGGTTGTGACGACATGTCTTCCGTGCTTTAATGACGTATTTCCGTTTCGTGGCCTAGTTGGATCTAGATTTGTGGGTAGGGTCCTTATTTCATTCACGGGGTCTTTTGTGGGTTGAGAAGAAGAGTGATTCGCAGATTCCACAGTATATCTTGGGGCACATCTCGTGCGACGTGACTGGCAGACATGGACCTGCCTTCCATTTTCGAACGGCTGGAAGGATGAGTCGCCGATGCAAGTTCGTCTGTCGCAGCATTGCTCGTTAGAAACACAGAAGCTGCACTCCTCGGCGCAATTTCTGTATTCCGTGCTTCCATTCAGTTCCTCTACTTTTTCCGCAAAGGCACTTGCTCCGTATAATTTCACCACCCTTCTTCTCCACCAACCACCATAGTATTTGCCTGCAGAAAAATCCGTACTTTCAGCCTTATAATCGTAAGGAGTCCTATCAAACGCAGACTCCATGATGATTTGAGCGTGGCTCGCGTCTCGTACTACTTCAATAATAATTCTGCACCAGAATTTCTGAAAATTTATAACAGAGCCGACTACTCCTTCTTCAGATATTCCATAAGAAGGAAACGCCACACTGCATCTAATTTCTGCAGTAACTGCAATCTCAATCGCATTGTCGCGTAATATGTCACAAGCCCTTATGATATCGTCAGCGGATTCTTCTGCCGAGTTTTTCTTAACAACGGGTAAATCGCAGGTAATGAAATGCAGCCTCTGGAGATAAATCAGTGCACTCCTGATTTGAAACATATGTGAACAGTTTACGAACGCATGTCCGATTGCAAAAGTGGAGTTTCCTTTTGGTCCGAATGCAGCCACAACAGCCTCAAATTGACCTGTCCAAGTGTCCATCAAAGGTACTATGTAAAGTCCGATCACTGGGCCCTCGTTGCCGGAATTCATTTTCATGATACGATCGTATTCCTTTTTATATTCACTAACAGCTCTACGCAAATTTGGTTCTCTTCCCAAATCTGGGGCAGAAAGAAACAACTCCAACGTATTCCTGGAATTGCTTGAAAAGAGACTCATCCCTGATTGAAGAAAATTCATCCCATCTAAAGTGCAATTGTTTCTAATAGACTTTAATCTGTACATTCAAAGCATCTGATGGTTCCCTTACCTGTATTAAAAGAAGAAAATTTGTGACCCCTTTTAAACCGAGTTGAAAAGAGTAATGCATGTTCGTAAACATCATATTTGCTTATTTCCCCGTTGTTTTCATATCTGTTTAACAAGGTGAACTCGGCATCAATTGCTCCCAGATTCCCACGCAAACAATTCGGATCTAAAATCTTAACATCATTTTCATATAAATGTTGTGTAAATACTCACAGTTTCTTAGATCGCATGTTACCTGGTATGCAGTTGCAAACGAAAGCACATGTAGCCACAAGAGAAATATTTTCAGTAGGTAGAAGCGACTCCAATGCATCCTGACTTGCCATGAACACAAATTCAAGTGAAGAATATGGCTTCGTCCTCATTATTAAGAAATTGATTTGAGATTAGTACAGTTTAATTGCGGTTAAAGTTAGTGGTCAATTACCAGATACAAACCATCTTATTTGACGTTAATGAAAACGGATCATGGTTAGACCAAACCTGCTGGTAGGAGTCTGGAGAGAGAAAGTGCTCTGTGCCACTGCCACTGTGTGTTGAAAAGATAATATTGTGGTATTATTAATATCATCAAATTAATTGCATGTTTTTTATTGAAGCTCTTTCAATTTTCAAGCCTATGCGAACATTCAGGCAACCGGTAAAAGACCAGTAGCGACCATTTACTCATTCATAGCAAATCCAAACCCCTTGTATTTTTTCTACTTCAGGAAAATTCCTGATAGTAAGAAGTATAGCCTTATTCTTGACAGCATTCTTGACAAATTGTTAACTTCTTATTTTAAGCATTATAAACGTCTTTAACGGCCTTGCTCACGTTTATGCCTTTCAATTGGATATAATGGTATAATTACGAAGCATAACTTTGCTCTTCCCGACTCGATGAATGTTTTGAACAGAGTTTAAGGAAATACCTACAAACTAAAAAAATAAATTTTGCGTTACATGTATTATTTTGAATCTTCGGATCCTACTCCCTTAAAATTACAAAATGTAAGAAAGTGTGTTCCAAAGAATCCAGTAAAGTAAAAGGAGCTCCAAAGGAACGAAGGTGAAGGAGTAAGTAAATCATACTTGTTACTTTGTATATTCACATGTGTTCCCAGAAGCTGTGCCCATTCCGACAAATGATTTATTCCATTTGAAATATTTGTTTGATCCAACACCAAATTATTTTGCGTTCACGTGGTTGCTATTCCTCTTTTGCAAACCCAAGCCAATAAGAAATGGAGCCGCCCAAGATTTCCGTTGGAAGAAAAACGCCCAAGGAGAGTTCCAGCAAATCTTGGAGTCTTTTTACTGGGAGTTAGGAATCCTGATGGAATTATTAGGAAAACGTCGTGAGTCGCTGCTGAAGCAAATTATATGAAAAGAAAGTTGGGCCATTCATGGGCACACTTTGCTCTGAAGAAATCTCTCCAGAAACGAAATGACACATTTTATTCCCTACTCATTCGTAAAGCCCTTCATTACAAAAGCATTGCATATTGTTGGAGATTCGGTATGAAAAGTAACGAGATGAAAAGTAATGGAACGTAAAGTGAAGAGGAATACAAAGTAAGGCGGAATGATAAGTCATGGAATATAAAATCTCAAAGGGGCTCGAAAGCCAAGTTTCCTGGCTATCTGAATTCGATTTAATTACGCAGTTTTAAAATAGAACCTCCTTCGTCAATGTTTAGTACATTAAGTCAAAACTGGTATCGTTTGGAGTTAAAATGTACGTGCTTAGGTTACCTTATATAGAATCTTGATGTATGACTAGCGAATTCAAAAACTAGGACCTGGCTATTGGAATAGGACTGAATTATACTGTCTCGGAATCGTATCTCCTCCGTCAATTATTATCAGATTTTGGCAAACTTATTGTTAGTATCGTTTTAAAGTAAAGGGTTTGTGCATAGATGGTCGGAACCAGAATTTTGAGTTTTGAAGTTTAACGGACAATCTAACGAAAAGTAAAAATACATAATCTTTATTGTGAAGCCTAAATATATGTATTTAGGGTTTTACTGCTGCATATAAATCTTTACTGTGATTCTAGTCTTGAATGCTTTTATTGCTTGGCATACACTTTTAAGCTGAGTTAAAATATTTCTTCAAAAACTAGTGCAACGCAGACGGAGATAAAATTATATAGTTTCACTTTGTATTTAGACGTGAGGTGATTACTTTTATTACCAAGCTTCATAGCTCTTTAAATTCTGATGTGAAATCTTAAGCGCAAGTACGTGATATTCTGCTTTTAAAAACCAGTTCAATGCAGATGGAGACAAATTCTTTTGGTTTAACTTTGAATTTAAGACGAACGGTGATTAATTTTGTCACCAAGCTTCTTGCTCTGCAATTGAATTTATTGCCATCATGTAAACTGCAGATAATTTCTGTATTTAATTGGTGTAGGGAAAATCGTAACATGGGGTTCTTGAGGAGTCGCGAGAGGATAACTTTTGGTGGGCCATTCGGAGCGATTAGACCTGTCGGTAATTGGAAGAGATCTCGACATTATGTGGTCCCGTACTAATTAATTTTAGGATAAATAATTTTCTGGAAATCAGTCTCTCATTTGATTGTCGTTCAAAGAAGTAATTTCTTCAAAGGATTATGTAGGACGGGCTTGATAAAATACAACAAAACTGGAAATTTCTACTCTGGAAGATTGGAGAGCATTAATATGACAGATAATAGTTCAGAATTCAGAGGCAAAGCCAAGATTCAGGTGCTGCAGTATGTCAGGGTCGCAATGACAAAGAAAAATGAATTAAAACTCTTAGTTATGAATAGAGGGACTGAAATATCTTCAGACTAATGCAAGTTCACAATTTTGAAAAATTCAAGTTGGTCGAGAAGTTCAAATAATGTGGGACTATCAAAACGTGGCAACTGGTCACAAATTCCTGTCGCATTAGGATAAAATTGTAATAGATTCCAACTAATGTCGCACAATCTTCTAGCGAACTTAGCTCGTTTTGATCGGTGAATGTTTCGTGGAAAAATGAAAGCCCAATTCTTCTTATTACACTAACAATTGAAAAATGTGATTCTAATTTCAATACTTGTAGCTTAAAGCTTTGTTTGATAAGCAATATAAAATAAAACTAGACATGATGCATAATATGTGACCAAATACTTGCTGGGCTCTTGTCAATCTGAAAATTGGGGGACAAAAATTATATCGAGAGATAAATAATTGAAGCATCAGCATAATAGATTGGAATACGGAGCGTTGAATATTTCACGTCATAAAAATCGAAAGTATATCATTTTATCGCAGAATTTTAAATCACAATTTGTTTTCTACAGGTTATATGTGATTTGTACTGCACTTAATTCGAACGGTTGATATTTTGGTGAATCTCCACATGGAATGAAACCTTAGGAGCAAATTTGGTGGAAGAATTAGCTTCTGGATCCGAAGAGTAACTCGCGGAGGCACTGAGCGGAAGTTACAGGTTGCTAAGGAAGTTTAAGGTCCCAGCGAGAGAGGTTAGGGCCTTACGCCTGTCCTCCAAAAATTGTCCTACACTCATTTTGACCCGACTTTATCCCTTCCAGTCCTCATATGCAAATTCTAGCTAAGTTGAATTAAAAGTCGCCATTTATTGATGGGTAGCTAGAATGAAAAGGTATTGGAATAAATGTCGGTTGTACAAATCGGTCGGTTGTCATGATCCGCAGACAATCACACAGTATCATTATGACCGTTGCATTTTGTTGACCATGCTGATTATACAATAATGACGAAATATCAGAGAAAATCTGTCAAGATGCTACGTTGATAATTACAATTAGTTAAGGAGTTACAATTTTTGAAACACGTTGACTCAGAATACTTGAGCTTCTAAAATAATGATGTATGATTTTTTTTTTTAATTATTGACTGCATTTGGACTTACAATAGAAAGTTCTATTATCACTGAGATGGAAGGTTGCCTAATTTTAACCTTAGAATCATAATTCACAGTTCATCCGGAGTCATTAGAATTTTTTTTAATAAATTGGGCGTACATTGTCCTGAATTCGTGTATTTAAAGTAGCTCTTTTTCCTATGAACTCAAATAATTTATTCACCATTTGGGACAAACTTTGGATCGTTGCATGCGAATGAAAGAAACCTTGAGTTGTGAATTATATAGATTTACAAAAGTAATCCTGTAGTCGCTAATAATATTATATCTGTTTGAAGGAATGTTTCAAATAGAACTGAAGACTACTATTTCAAAAGTATTGCAAAGCCGTTCATATAAATATTGTAGATAGCGGGAAACACCACCAAAGAAATGGGCGATGAATTAAGAGTTACGTTAATTTTATCAACAATAGTTTACATCAGGAACATAGGCACAAATGATACAAAAGATAGCGTTAAAAATTTAGCAAAGCAAATTGAGTATCTTACAGAATACCACCAAAAATATTAACACATAATAGCTTACCTTCCGCTGCTATTAATTATTTTAACTGGTGTACTTTTATCGAGGTCTTTGGAAGGTTACATTTTGAGATACAATACCTTCAAATATATTTGACCAATTACCGTTCGGGATAACTTCAGGCATTTGGACTCCAGATATCACACTGATTTCAACTATTTCAGCCTGAGACCTTACAGTTACAATAAAGGAATAACTAAAAACTGAGCATCAATTTAAGGTTATAAAAACTGAAGTTTCGTCTGTGCGCTACACATATTTTATTTTAAATATTTGCTGGACAGTTTTATTTTCTTTAATTCTTTGATTCTTAGATCTTATTTAAGCGTGTTCAGTTATTTTCCTTATCTTAAAATTTGTTTCTAAAGTCAAATTTTGCATGATAGCTTTAAATATAAACAGACACAGGGTCGGACCGAGGAATGCACAACGCATACTATTATTAGGTAACCTAATCACCTTACCAGATTGTCAGAGTTACTCACTTTCATAATTAATTTTACAGTAAACAACGTAATCATACCTACCGGTAATACGCACTTCAAGTGAGAGAGATTTACCTTCACGTTTTCAATTGGCTTGTCACATAGCAATTGCAGACTGAACCCATGTGCTAACTGAACCTTGTCATAGTTGATTATTGTAACAAAAAATTCTTTCTCTTGCACGTGATTCATTCATGCGGTGCAAATCCGGGGTCTAAAGTGGGGGTAAGATTTTTTCCTCTCGAAGCTCCTCTCTAGACATAGAAGAATTTTTGCAGTAACTATGCCCATCTTGGTCACTTCGGATGCGAGTGGTGACCATAAATTTCATTTATTGCATCAAGTTTTGATTGCACCTTAGTTTGAAAGGGTTGATCCACTAAATAATGCAAAGGCCAACCAGATATCGCTTGCGCTTCAAAGCATATTTCCTTGTAAGAAGATTCTTACTGGGATGGAAATGAGCAGTGAACTCCTGATGAAACTTGCGAAGGTTACAGAAAATATAAAAACGTGTTTTGAACCGACGGAGATAACAAAGATTGCTGAGGCTTTCCAAGCTTCTGGAAACCTACGTTATAAAGAAAGCCAGTTTTGGCATTCAGCTGTGGAGAATTCAACTGGAATCGACTTGGATGACATTCCTCAGGAGCTGCTGGGAACTCTCTATGCCAACCGATTCTTTTTTCTTGCAAATTGGTGACTTTGAGGCTGCAAAGAACGACGCCAAGAGTGCAATAACTCTAAGGGAAACTTTCTGAGGCCTTATATAATTTCAACTTGGCTGTTCACTTTGGCGAATGTTCAGAAACAACTAAGGAGTCTATTGAGAATTTATTGTATTCAGTTTAAGAAACTGAGGCTATAATTTGATTTTCAGTTTTAAAGGGATTCACACTATGACAGCTTTTAGGAAACACTAGGTAGATATTTGCGTTATCTTACCTGTTTCATTTTACTAAAAACTGCACACTCAATTAGATTGGAGGGTGTGAGATTTGTTTCTGTGTAGAATGAATATAACTTGTCTGATTAAAGATACTGTTGATTTGTGTTATGTCAATCTAACCTATTCTTCAGCCAATAGAACCGGTTAAATGATAAAAGCTTTTAATAATGACAATTACTCTGGTCGAGCTTGAGTATACGATAACTGTGTTACTCTGCTCTGTTGATGGAGACATGTAAAGAGTTGTGTATTTACTTTTTCTTGTTTAATTTTATCACTGCAATAAAACCAAGAGATATGTAGTTAAAAAGAGTGAGATTCTTTGGCAACTATCATCCAAATCAAGGTTTTTTGACGCTTGTTGTCGTGGCTGCGCTTATACGGGAAAAGGGAAACGACGAAAAGTGTCCAGCAACCTTGCATCCAAATCTAATTGGAGGTTTAGCTTATGCGGGTTTAGACAGATATGACATCTCTTATGTTCTCTGATTTTAAAACTTCACAATAACAAGTAGATCAATTGGGATCAAATAAACCAGATATTCTGCAGCCAAGAGTCTCATTTCCATCCTTTTTAAGTTTAACTTACTAAATTAAAATAATTGGTGATTTTTCAAAGAAACATTATACTGAAAACGAAAACGTTATTCAAGTCTATATTACTTAATGGAGTGTAGCAGTGAACTTCATGCAAAATATTCCAAAGTTAAGTCAGGAAAGACACATTTTAATTTTTCACACACACGTTCGTGTGGAATCAAACTGATGTTCGCTCTCACGAAGGGGACTATCACAATCAAGCAATTTAATGACCACATTGGGATTGTTGCTTCTTAATAACCAGTTGTAATTTTTCCATTCACTCGATTGTGACTAGGTCTCCTCATATCGATGAAATCTGCACTCTGGCATTAGAAAAGCACTCTCATGCATTAGTTGACTTTACACAAGAATGTACGCAAACTTTATACTGTAAAAGCTGACCCATCCCATAAAACAAGTAATCTGGAAGTACGACTTTTTCATTTTGATTGACACGGGTGTTAATTAGCTTACTTATATTAATCCACTTTGGAATTATCCAAAGAAACGAATTGTAATGTTGTGCAATGAATTTTACAAACGCGAGTCTTCATAGAATGAAACTGAAGAGCTTTGCTGAGGAAGGTATTCCGCACCATTAATAGCAACTAAATGTCTCATCAATTCAGAATAAATGATTGCAATTGAGGTTGGTTTGTTTGCAATAAAAGTGTATGGATTTCAGCAATTGCGAAGCTTGAAATGCTAAGTGTAGTTTGGAAGGAAAGGATAATAGCCCAGGTCCTAAAAGTTTGTTCGAAGAATCATATAATGTTCAGTCGTATTTAAAAAAATCCGGTTTATTTACTTTAACTCTGAAGCTTGTATTTTCTGAAATGTAAAGTCAATGCATATTAAAAGACAATGATAATTGCACGATTGTCTTTAAACTCAACACGCAACCTTGCATGTCAAGCTAGAACGAAACAAAACTGATTTTCTGCGTAAAAAATGATCCTTCCACATAACCAGTTTCCTCATAAACAATTTATTGCAGGAGCGATAAGACATCAAGTTTCATCCAGTTGCTTTCTTTAGCTTATTTAATTCCGATCCTTGTTTGATATTAGCTCACTTGCGTCTTGTCTTTGTAACTACAAGATACTTTTTGAAGGAAAGCTAAATGGACTCCAAAGTTCCAATTATCGACTTATCTTCACTTGCTGGCCCGTACGGAGCTATCCAGGACAACAATTATGCTGACGTTCTGGATAAGTTAGGACACGCAATGGAGAACGTGGGGTTTGCTTATCTAATCAACCATGGAGTTGATATGGAAAAGGTAATTAAATAACACAAGAATATATTTTTAAAACCAAAAACACTTCATAAATTATTTAAATTACAAAAAGAAATGTGATTTAAGATGATCAAGTTTTGCTCTTTAGGTAAATAGCCTGTACAAAACAACCCGAAATTTTTTTGTATTGCCTAAAGAGACCAAAGCAAAGTATAAGAAGCAAAATCTTCCGTATAATTTTCACGGCTACGCTGGACCTGGAGATGAACTGTGAGTGTTTTTGTAGTAATAAATACCTGGACCTATATATATCTTAAGGGGTGGACTACTCAACTATTAGTGAGCGAAGCAGTCCAGCCGCCGAAGCCATTAGAGACTTA
>JAQGAC010001278.1:0-14675 GCA_034696585.1 Isotomurus maculatus | reverse complement strand
CCACGCGGCCGCATGCACAAGCTTACTCTTTTTTTGACTACTTTTTAAATCCATTAATTGGTTACGTGACATCGAACAGATGTTTCGAATGTTTTGTTCATATTGTTCCTTCGTGGTTGACTCGTTTACTAAAAGAGCATTCGCCACGTAGGCGTAGGAGGCAAAACCCTAATGACAGATTAGGAAACATGTACCAACGTTGCTCTAATTTGGTTAATTTTTAGGTTTGCACTACCATGAACTGTCTTTCACTGGTGTCTGCCGGAATCACAGAAGGATCCATGCATTTCATCCATCCGAAGCGTTCACAAGTAGATAAATCTAACAAATTTGATACACCTTTCGAACACTCTTCAAAATCACTCGTTCCCACAAAGTTGAACGTTGTTGCTGACTGCAACATTAAAGTCATTCCATCAGATCTGTTTCCGTAGTGTCATATTATTGAGCTTGATACTTGTAAGGGGTGTCAGGACTTACCGAAAGGGAAAGAAAATTTTTTGGAGATTTTAAGCATGGAGTATCAAAGTCAGCACTGTGAAGGGTCAAAATCCGTCCAGCAGGTTCACAAGGGCTTGTGACATTTACTACATCTTCAATTTGTCCGAACTTAAGGCGATCCTAAAGTCAAATTCGAAAATTAACTGGAGTTGCAACGAATTCTTCCATTTAGTACCAAGTTCTTATATTACCTCGAGCAATATGGCTCTGTATCTAATGAGAGCTTGTACTACACCATAACATAAGAAACTCTTGCTGTACACTTTGAATTCGTGTCCAAAAAGATGAAGATTTGTAACATAATTGTCGTTAGCTTTGCTCTTAGGAACTTCGAAAGTAATTTGAGTGGAAGCTCCACCCATGTCCAAAGCCCCAAAACTGGCATTAAGACGACCCAACTGCAATGTAAAGAAGTGTCGGTGACTGTCAATTTTGAATACGTGAATTTATCAAGACCTCAGCATCAAACCTTAGAGTAAATGGTATCCTTAAGGAAGTTAATGGTTATCCATCCAGACATTCCCTCTTTAATGCCCGAAATAATGTTCACATTGGACTCTCTCATAACCAGATGAGTAGTCTTTAAGTATCTTTTAACGCTGTCTTCGATAGATTTTGTTTTACTACTGTCGCTTGTGCTGTGGGCAAAATAATAATTGGCAATAATTGGCATCATTTTTAAGTCTCTCAATACCCCAAATTGTGATTAAAGACTTACTTCAGAAGTCGCATGCCTGCAGTTGCTCCAAACAGAACTTCCGCAGTTTGTATGGACTCTTGAGGAATTTGAGATTCCGCCGTAGAGAAGCAAGGATCAAAATAACTGGAAACATTTGTTGGAGTGACTTGAGCGATTCCACCTGTCAAGTTCATCAAGAGACATGGCGTTTCGCATATCGTTGGAGATAATAATCAGCCAATAAATTAACAATATATATCATCTAACCTTTAATGTAGCAGGTAGACACTTGTTCCACTTCGCCGGTATTGTTAACTTTTAATCCTGGCCATTTGTATAAAATGACGTCACTGTGGGTTGACCCAGCGTCTATTACAATAGCGTACTGAAATTCATAATAAAAAAGTATTCACATGATCAATCAAGATTCATATCTTTTTCATTAGGGCTGAGCTTAGGATTAATGTGAATTGAAGTTGTTGCAAGCGTCACTGTAGAATAAGCCGTTTGATTTTTTATGAATTTGGATATTTAAAGGTACTTACAAAACATACTCTAATATGTTTTTAATACTCTCCCATTCGTAAGAATTGTGTGAGAATGAGTGCAAGTGACATTCAAGTGAAGGGGGATTTCCTCTGAATAAATAAATTTAATACATTTCCCAACATTTCAAATATTTCTATGTAAGCAGTTGAAGTTTTAAGGACGATTCTGGGGATTTTCCATTTCATTCACCTTTCAACTATGAAAGTGAATACCGATGCTTAACGGAGTATCATTGGTTTAAGAAAGTTTATTTTTATACACGTGCATAGAATTCCGTTGGCATTATTATTTTGGTAATTTCCACAATTTCTTGCATGAAAGGAAAACAATGAAGAACTTGTGGACATGACGATTAATTTTGGGTAAAAAGAATCCAGTCACTTACTAGAGATACATAAGACTTGGACGAAGGAAGTATAACCTGTTCATTTAGTGCAGAGATGGAATATTCATGCATAAAAGTGTGTATACTCTTTGTTCCAAAGAGGAGGATGAAGAAGTGGTCATTATAGGAATTAAGGAAGGTTCATACCATACTAACCACATTGTACATTTAATTGTCGTAGACTCTACACAGTATGAAGCGAGTTGGATTTGTTGGATGGAGGAGTTAGTTTTCTGAGGCAGTTTAGCATAACCTGCATAATGCCAAATAGGATAACCTGGATGTCTCACAGGTTCTCATATCTCATGGGAACGAGCAAAGGTTGACGTCAACTTTTAAGGCCTTTCAGCACAAGTATGATATATTCATGTCTTGGAATGAAGAAACAACTCCTAAATAAAATATTTATACATTTATCCCTTTTATGCTTTAAGAAACAATATACGACCCCTCGATAACCAGAAAAAAGCGTTTTACAGATTATTTCGCACTACCTGAGCTTCTCCTTACTCAGGTGTACATACGGAGGTACGGACTACGATAAACAACACTTCCTTCAGTAGGCGCTTCTACACTTGTACCAAAGTTTTCCACTACCTTTCCAAACTTATTCTTCGTTAGGTCTTCACGAATTCCAATCAACTAACGATGGTAAGTATCTCTCTGTTTACTAATTACTACGTCCAGCAATCATAAAATCAAATGATTCCACCAGCTAATCATTAAAATTGCAGAAACTCGGAGTCCTATGCATTCTTGCTGTTCTGGTCTCCACTGCATCAACTGAAGTTGAATATGACGAAGACACTGACATTATCAAGGAATTTTACGAGTCTGGACCAGACACTGCGGATCCAAGTCCTTCGACATCTCCAGTATTAGAAAACAAGGAATCAAGTCCAAATGGAAACCCTGTTGAACCTCCGTTGCCTCTCAAAGTTGCAAATAATCCGCAAAATGTGCCAGCCAAAGTGAACCCACGTCCACAATCTTCAGATTCAGAAACATTGAAAGAAAACAGACCGTGCAAATGCGTCAAATACTTTTTATGCAACATTGACAATGAAACTGTTGTGGATAATGGAGATGTGTTGGGTCTGATTGATATTCGACTTGGGGCTACTAAGCCTTCCCCTTGCCCACATTACTTTGACATCTGTTGTCAGGTGAGATGTCATCTCTGCTTGCATACTAACTATATATCCTACATCAAACTTAACATTTTAGGATGTTAAAGAACAGACGACAGAGGCAATGGAGCCGGCTAAAGCGAAAACCTTTCACCACTCTGCCTGTGGGAAGCGGAATATCGGAGGAGTGGGGTTTCGAATTACTGGTGCTGATGATCATGAGTCGCAATTCGGGGAATTTCCATGGATGGTTGCTATTGTAAAGCAAGAAGAGCAAGTTAAGAAACCAACGTTAAACGTGTATCTGTGTGGAGGATCGTTGATACATCCCTCCGTGGTTATGACCGCAGCTCATTGTGTCTATGGGTAAAGAGATTTCTAAAGTTTGGAGTGTGTTTTGATTTAAAAACTGAAGAAAGCCTGTCTTTTGCCCTTAGGAAAGAATCTGCTCAGCTTAAAGTGCGTTTGGGGGAGTGGGATACTCAGACACCTCATGAACTTTACCCTCATCAGGATCGCTTAGTCTCAAGGGTAAATTTTTGGACGATTAAGAATTAAGTCTTTAGATCCATTAACCGTAATTAAGTTTGGGTCCGCAGGTTGTCATTCATGAAAAATACTATGCCGGAGCCTTGTACAATGATATTGCCCTTCTTTATCTGGAGAAACCTGCGGATTTCGCTCCTAATGTTGATACTATCTGTTTGCCTCCATTAAATGAGAGATTTGACGGTCAAACGTGCTACGCTTCCGGTTGGGGAAAGGACAGTTTTGGTAAGGAGCGAGCGAGGATTTTTCTTTGGCATAAAATAACTTGCAAATATGCAGATCGAGTTTGTTTAAAAGAACTCACGAGTCACTTAACTTTTATAGGACAAGACGGAAAATATCAAGTAATTTTGAAGAAAATCGAGTTGCCTGTGGTTCCAAACACGAAGTGTCAATCTGCATTAAGAAGAACTAGACTGGGACCGCATTTCAGGCTACATGAGTCTTTCATTTGTGCTGGTGGTGAGGCAGGTCGAGATACGTGTCGGGTGAGTCTTTAAGTAACACGAATTCTTGCCGTGTGTCCTTGATAAGCTAAGTCTGGAGATTCGGAAATTCTTAGGAATTCTTGATGGCTTACGCTATGCAATTTTGTGTTTAGGGAGATGGAGGGTCTCCACTTGTCTGTCAACTTCCTGACTCTCCGTACTACGTGCAGGTGGGGATGGTTGCTTGGGGCATTGGATGTGGAGAAGAAGGAACTCCAGGCGTTTATGTCGATGTTCCCAAATTTGTTCCGTGGATTACACAGAAAATGAATGCTGCTAATTTTGATACGAAGTATTTCAAAGTTTCCAGCTAAGCCAGGATAGAAAGGGAACATCTTCACTTTAATCCTACACCAATAATTCGTGCTTCCTTAGCCAATTTCTTGCGAATGGTTTGCTTGTTCCTTAAGTTGATGGAACTTTTGCAAATAGTTTTAATTCCATGCAAACGAACTAACGAGTTTTAAAAGTATTATGAAGTTCTAAAGATTCTTACGGGTTTTAAACAATTTTTGTCGACGTTAACGATAGTGGAATGACAATGAAATTATATGAATAAAATTACCAGACAAAACAACCGAACGCAAGGCACTCATTGGAATGCGATATTTTTGGTTTTCGAAATGCCATTATGCATTGAAAAGAGTTTCTACTTGCTGAGATCAGATGAAGAGAGTAAAGAATGAAAGGTAAACTCACGTTATCCGGAATAGTTCTAATAACAGCGAAAAGAATAATGCAGATGGTCATGCCAAGAAGTCCAAAGAGGAATCCAAGGCCGGCTAAAGTGAACCAGTGGCCGAATCGATAAGTTTTGCTGTGATTTTCTGAAATATTAAAAGACCAGATGCAAAATTTTGATTCTGAGCATCTGATCCAGAATCGGGGTATTGAATTTGAATGGATTAACTTACCTAAGCTACTTAAGACTAAGTTGTCGTTATCTTTAACTCCATAATGAGATAATGGTTTATTCCCTTCCAGAGTTGTATTCCCTCGTGCGATTATTGTAAAGTTAGGACTCACGTCGATCCCCTGTGAAGAAGATTCATTGCAAATTAATTCAAATGTTGTATATAATTTAATACTAATGAAGTGAATGCATTTGCTTTGCTTTTGCTTTGAATCAACATACCTTCGACACACAATACTGTCGTATAAGTTCTTTTGCTGAGAAGCTATCGTCTATGGAAATTCTCTGAAATCCACCTCCGGGTCCCGTGAAAGAACTCTCGACTAATAAATGGATGATTGTCATGTTGACTTCACTTTAATACTGCAATTTCTTCTCAGCTACAAGCGATCTGCAGATTCTTTTGGCACCTCCGCTTAAAAGTTATTACAGAAGTTTGGCATGTGTCTCTTAAGTATTTAGGACCAGAGAAGGAAATCACAGGTTATGTTAGGCTCTGGAGAATATCTGAAATTAAAAATATCAAATTCAGGTTTCCAAGAGGAGTTTTGAGTCTCTATTTTCTAAGAGATTGCTTCTAAAATGTCAGTCGCAGGCTAGACATGAGTTAGGAAATGAATTGTCGGACGAATTATACTTCCATCTTTATAAGCTTTAAGTTAGAGTGGAAGTACAGAAGTACATATAAAAATTGTCGTGCATCTAGACCTTGGATTGCTGAGCTATTTCAATGATCATAAGAGGAGTTTGGACTCAGCTGAGGAATTACTTAATGTCATTAAGGCTTATTATTCACACTCTTATGGCAATGAGAAATTCAATACAGAACACATCCTTCAAATGACAACGAATTGATGGAATTGTTACACAATCACTTAATGCGAATCATGTAAAACACTTGTCAACTCAGAAGCACAAAATCGACCAGTTCCACCCAAGTAACTGGACCATTAAATCCAATTTTTCGAGTAATTTCCATCAATTTGCATAATATTGTGCCTGAGTGGGTCAAGAAATTGAATAAATTAAGTGTCCAGAGTCCAGACTTCATCAAATACAGGGGAATTTCCCTTATATTGCATGATTACATCTTTCTCAAGCATTTGCATGCCAATTTGTCTCCCCTCAAGCATGTCTCAGTTCAAGCTGTGGTCAATTAATCATTGGGAACACAATTAAATGAACACGCTACATATGAAAACCAATCATACCGTGAGTTAATTTTTGTACCGGGTTAGTTTTATTTTTCCCCAGAAGCGATCAGGCTGCTAAGAAAGTAGAGAAAGCTCTCTCCAGCGACCCATTAAGAGAAACAGGCTCCTCCAAGCTGAGATGATGATTAACACTGGCGGTGAACCAAAACTAATCCACCAATATCAACTTCGAAAATGAAAATAGACATCTGAAAATAATTGCAATGATACACCAGATAATAATAGAAGTGCAGAATGTAGGAGCGTACCACACATGACTGTAAAGTGGGAGCGTCCTGACTACGCTGCAGTGCAGGAAAGAGTTTGTGTTTCTCCAGTAAGTTTCATGCACATGAGTATTATGAAGGCAAAAGAAGGATTTCAAATTGAACTGGAATTGCTGAGTTGCAGGACAGATTGATTTTGATCTGACAGTAATTTCCAGTGTCCGAGGAGACGACTCTCCTGTCAGAATCGATATAGAAAAATTGACTTTTCACGGAAATCTGGAGTTTTTACCATTGACCCTGTGTCTTGAGTGGTTAATACGAGGAGCCAGGTAAAGTATAGGGATACTTCCCTGTGGTTACTGTGGACTATCATGTATTCTTTTACACTGAAAAATTGTTGGGATGTGTGTGATTGTCCGAAAGAGTTGGTAATTTGTTAGCCGATGAAGTTCACCAGGTAAGTTGGACAGCAATTACGGAATCATATGGTTGGGACCTGTGGGCTGGACTCAAAGGATGCAGCAGCAGGTTAGGTTACTCCTCTCGTGGAATATAAAACCTCTCCAGCAGCAATCAAAACCAGTTATATATACAACACATATCTTGTGTGTTGCGACCTTCCTTCTTATTGTGAAACTCTTTAGAGTATCCTTCAATTCTTTCCATGCTTTTGTAAACGGCTTACCTCAATCCAATACTTAAGCTCAAAAGAAAATTAGATTAGTATGAAAAAAATTATATTCATAGCAGAGAGCCTACCGTGAAGCAAAAGAAGTAGCAAGTCTCGAGTAGGCAACTAGTTAACCAGTTAAAACTCCCATCTAATGTCTAAGCATTATTTGTTGTTTGCCAAATATCTCGTGTATACGGTGATACTCACCCTTCCTGCCCCCTTCTTCCTTTTCTCCTCGGCACTGGAGGAATCGATCACATTTAGACTGATTGACAATCACCACATTCCTCGTGATTACTAGAACACTTTTTAAACTCGAACCTCAACTCTTGATTCTGTAACTATATTTGAGCGTCTATATTTGACAGATAACCTCAATAATACCTTCTCTGGCCACCTATCTTGTATTCATCGAGAAATACACTGTCCGCTTCTAACAAGAAATGATTAGATTGCACATGCAGTCAATAAAAGTCCTTCTAACTTCTAGCACACCACAATTTGCCAATCTACCCTGAGATGCGACTCATGCAACTCTGCGTGCAATCTTTTTTGATCCTAATTATTACTTAAGTTACGAAAACATAATGATTTTCAAGGTCAAAGGTTGCGAGAGAATATAATGCTTAAATTGCCGAACAGGTGTGTGGATGCTAATCGTGCTAAATTCACAATTTACATGTATGCGTACACAAAATGCAAGCGTTAATACTAATACTAGGTTGTGTCAATCTGTTAACATTATACCTACTTCGATTTTTGCTACTCGGTGTGTGATACTACTACATGGTTTATTATGCAGCCTGGGTGAAGATAATAAAAATCTCCTATTGTGTGTGTAGAAGAGCTGGTCAGCCAATCAACAATTCCAAACTCTGTTTGTTTCACAGCCAAATATTTCTCGTCTACTCATTGTGACAACAATTCCAGCTTGTATTTATGAATATTTCCACTTTTTAGACTTAATCTATATGCCAACAGTCCCGGATAATTTTTTTTACACATTTAAAATAGTGATATATGACTAAAGAGACATGATTTATAAACTTAAACTGAGATTAGAAGAATGATATTTATATCGCAACGTGTCCGCTATAAAATTTCGTTGATAAACTAAACTTGTTCTACATATTCCTTTGGGATTAATGAATTAGACGCAGAATAACCAATAAGCCAATCGTTACTTGTAAACTTATATAAGATTACCACCACATCACTGGATACTCATTAAATCCCAACATACATCTGCGAGCAGGATGACATAAAACGTCTTGTGATAGTTGTAGGCTGTTGGCTGACGGTGGTGATAATATTTTGAGTCATCTGCAGCAAGTTTTAGATTGAAGATGGAAGGCTTATTTGTCGTAGAATAGTAAAGGTCTCATTCTCTAGTTTGCTCATATGTAGAAAATGTGTAAACTGTGAGGAAGGAAAAAAGATTATGTATTCCTTTTGATCCCCAGTTGCCCTGTGTGTATCTGTAACCTCACTGGAGGCACTACAAAAAACCTACAACAGTGTGAGTCTCTGACTGAACCGAGATGTTAATCTACAGAGGTGCAGGGACATCTGATTACGCCTTGTGTGTAATGAAATCATTTCAATCCACGAATTCACAATGAGCCATGCATCTATAGACACTTTTAAGGCAACTTACACAAATCTGATGGTATCTAAGAAGCCGGACAATCAGAATCAAAACTTTCTAGAATGGAGGTCTGAAGAAGAGACCTTCGATTTTCAAATTGGTATTCACTTCTGCTCTGTAACTGTTAGGCGTAAGGTAATATTAAATGCTTTTTGTCTTCTTAATATTTATTAAGATTCATATATTATGGTTAGATTTTTTTCTAGGGATCTTCCGATAGTTATGAGATATGTGACTTATCTTATACTACACTTAAGATGTGTACCACATGGTAATTGATTACGAGTCAGGGTTGGATGTGAAACTGATTATATAATTGTTTTAGCACTCCTTTGATCTATCTAAGAGTGTGCCACTGAACACCAATCCACCAGTAACGTATAAGCTTCTTGCAGGAGTAAAATTTCAGGCATTAAACATAAGAAACACTGTGTGACTGAATTTCTAATGTAAATGGAACATAAAACCTGTAAATATGCGAAAATAAGTTATATGTAGCATGAGGAAGGTTATAGATGAACATACATAAGAGTGAATATGTAATATGGGCTATTTAAAGGACAGGATATCATATAGGCATATAAAGAAGATCTGTTGATCTGTAGATCTGTTGAATATTATTTGATTTACTTGTCCTCATATTTCTTTTCAACTTGTGAATCAGTTAGTTCGAAGGATGAACGGATGTGTTGAGCTGTTCTTACAAGCTATAAGCTTTATTATATTGGCTTCCATGAAATTCCTCTTGCAAAAGCGAGTTCGACCATTTAATCCCTGCCATTCCCTGCATAACAACGCTCACTCTTGCACACACGTTGCCTTGTTAGCAGACATCTCTACGTTGCACAGCATTTTTCTGGTATCTTCTCTTGCAATGTATTTCGCTCATGACAGAGGACAGGAATGACGATCTTTGTTATCTTTTACCTTATTATTTGGTTGTAGTGAGATTCAAGCAGATGCACAAACTCAAAACTTACTCTCTAATCTTAACCACTATACCAGGACAAATCAGCAGAGATCATGTTAATGCGAATCAATCAATATCAAAAATTGTAAGTCACTAATGCCTTGCTTACTGATACTAAGCATTTTTACAGCACATTTTTTCAAGTCGATCCGTAAGTTTAATGAGAATGGAACATGTTATAAAGATAGCGTTCTGTTTAACTACAATAAGCCACGTCACTTGGAGCATATTTGGTCTTAAGTTTCAGTAGCCACGTATGCATGGATTTATTTATACTTGTTTGTATTTTAACCATGACTTAAGAAGTGAATTGTGAAGGTTTAACAATAATATACACATTTCAAACTTCAGAGTAAGAACGTGTTTTAATAATAGGAAGTCCATAAAATATTCTACGTCTGGTTGAAACAATTCAAGAGAGTAGTACAGGGAGGAGGAATATAACTCCATACAGTGATTAAGCAACCCATTACACACATAGTATTATTAACCTAGAGTAGAGTGATCGGATGGAAGATATACATAACCCTTCCTCATCACTTTCAACAGTACCAAAAGCAATCAGCAAGATTATGGTTGGTTAATGGATTGGTTTTTTGTCGACTCTGAACTCTCTACGAGCTAATCATCCATCTAGGCTTAGGTTGGATGCTGTTAAACACAGAACTGATTATTACAATTTGCTCTACTGATGTAAGCCAATAGAAAGGCAGAACAATTTGGTGTTTGAAGTAATTCGTAGAACGAAAGAAGACTCAGCCATTATAATTCAACAAGTACAACACATTTTTAAATTTTGCTATAGCAGAGTGCATTGAATTATTACCCGACACCGTATCACAGAAATCAAACTAATACGTGTTAAAATTGAATTATTTTAATAGTTCATAAGGACGCATTCATTTAATTTCTTGCAAATTTGTTTTTCGTGCATGCTTCGTAATGAGACTTATGCTGTCATGCACTATAATTGTTTACTCCTTACGATAGAAAAAATTAATTGACCTACACTGGCATTACGTTACAGAAATTATGTTTTAAATTTACAAAGCACTAAATGAACCAAAGCTATTATACCACATAGATTATTGTAAAAATTAAGATAGAATGTAAAATATTTGTGTGCATAGATGATAAAATACTCGAAGGGAAATGATTCATAGTGAGGTTATTGAATAAGATTATACAGCGGAACGACTTGCAGATCAACTCTGGTTAAAATGCTGAAGGTACGGAATAAATAGCCAAGTCTGATGTACACACAATATTCTACACTTCTACAGTTGTGCTTGAACTCGTCTTGAGACGTGCCTTCATAATATGCCTGCCATGTCCCAAGATTGTAGTAAGTGTTAGGGGAAGAGCAGGGTATATAGAACAAGTAGAAGTAGAAATGATGGGACTTCGTTTCACTTGCCTATATTTTTGCTCACTTTCCATCATTTACAATATTACAATTTAACACTGATAGCAGCTTTCGAGGCAAAGCTGTTTAGTCATCCATCTATAGTTTGGACAGAATTAACTAAAAAATGATTGAATCTGTTTGCAGCAGAACTAGGAGTAAATTCTGTTGGTTCATCTAGAGTGTGGAATACGAGTATTCTTGTCTTTTTCATATCTCCTCTTAAGTAAAGATAGCTTAAAATGAAGGTCAGAATTTACATTTCCTCACCAAATATCATTTAACATGTTCACTCTGCTTAAATGCAATTAAGAATGTCTCATCTAGTATGGAAAGTAAATGTCTATAAATATACAATAACCTGATGAGTTTCATGCAAGTCAGATGTACATGGACATGTAGTTTTGCATTTATTTTAAAACCTACTTAAGTACAAAAGCATGAAGCAGCAGAAGAGTTGAAGTGTTGTCTGCTGATGTATTTAGCCTCGGGTTGCCTTGATTTGTATACACACATGAGCTTCGGTTGGATACAGAAATCTTGTCAAACACATAAAGTCAAATGTTGCTTACTGATAATTATAAACAAAAGCAAATATTGCTATCAGAGTTGATTCGAGAGTGGAATATTACTTGCTACAAAGCTGCAGTTGATCAATAAAGACTATTTTCGTCAAAAATAATATGATCAACCGTTTGCAATGTCTACGCTTTTAATTTAATTAGGAACAACCCATTTTCTGGTATTCATGAGAAAGCTTTACGAAGAAATTATTGCTTAAGTATGCAGAGGATGTAGAGGTGTAACGTTGGCATTATACAACTCAGTCAGAGTGACTTAAAACCTGATAGCTACCTCGATAATGCTAGTGGGGGCCCAAACTGTCAGATCAAAACTCAATGCAGTACAGGAACAGGAATACCCACGAAAGAAGGCTAAGCCGTAAACTCCAAAAAGGATCATTCACATTCGACAAAGTTATATGTACACAAATGCATCTTTGCTAACTTGAAGGGCGAGCAAGATCCTTTGGTTTATTTTAAATTTTATTTATTTAAGAGCAAATTATTAAAATTGCATGCATGCCATGAAAATTCTTATTTAATAAGTAATTAAATAATTATATAAAAACTACTTGCATTTTACACTTACATCTAGAATATAATTTTAAGAGGAAGGATTTTCTTTGCATTTATTATCGACTCCAAGATTAGTAAATTAACCACTAATTATCAAATTGTTTCTATTGCAATTTATGGTACCGAATACAATGAAGCACTTGATGTAAAAAGCCCGTAAAATTAATTAGCAATAACCCACTTCGCTGCAGACATTGTCGTGAAGTCGTGTAGATTAAAGCATACGACTAAAAAATTAAATTGGGACGACGCATTAAATTAAATCCTGAGATTGTAACATTTTGGCCGTATAATTTATGTGGTATAATAAAGGAAGAGAAGCGTGCATAGGCCGTACGTAATTCTTGGACGAGCCATCACAGAATGGGAAGTTAAACAAAAACTGAGTGTTTAGAGTTTTGTGTGAAATAGATATAAAATAATTCGTGTTTCTTTCTGTGGATGCAGTATGGAGAAAAGAGGTACAAATGTATTCGTAACTTAGTTAGAGGCAGGAGGATATATGTATATGAAAATATATTATATCCTACATATCCATCCCCATCTTCTGCCCATAGGACTCCTTTACACAATTACACTACATTTCATCTGTATACAAGTTCGCCTCGCAACTTCATACTAAAATGTATCGCAGTATCGCAGATCTTGCGTATTCTGTAAGACTAGTAGTATGATCGCTATAAATAATATTACGAAGTTTCTGTAGTTGCAGCCTTTGCTAAAAGCTTAACTAAACTTACTTGTGCTTTCTATGTTGTAGTGTGTATGTTATTGCACCAAGTTTTGCCGAAGTAAGCCTGCCTTTTTGTCCAACTCTCCCAGTACAAACACACATTCTCTTGAGAAAGGATCTGTTCTGTGGCTTTTTCTTATCAACCAACAGTCATCCCTCACAAAATACTTTAATTGAGACTCATTCGCAATTAAATTATACCGATACACACATGTATAATTAATGAGTTTCAAATTCACCTGGCCTACAGTCCACACACACACACGACCAGTAGTCTTAGTAGTTTTGTAATCTTTTGAAGCATCTCTGGCAAATAAATATATACATACATTATATGCATCTATAAAACTACCTACCTTACTACCTGCCTTCCTCATTCCCTTCCCTTCTGCTTTTCTAACTTCCAAGCCTCCCAATCTGCACACAACTTCCCATCAAAAAGTATTAACATAAAATCCCAAAGGTTTCACAGAGTCTCAGCTCAAAACTCGCTGTCACAGACCAATTCATTTTAAATTTTTTCACTCTTTAATTCGACTTACCAAGTAGAAGAATTAAATGTTAATATATTAAAAATATTGGACGGTTGAAACCCTCTCTTATTCTCACCTATATCTGACTTACCACTACTTTTTTATCCTACACGAGATGATAAACCCATCCATCCACCTACCTATCCATGCATTGTGGAATGAGACAACCAAGCCAAAAATATTAGTCCTAACTCGTAACTTTTATACACACGTCCACATGCATGCAACTCCCCTAAAAGAGTGGAGAGACGAAAAAAGTAAAAACTCAGCGATTTCACAATTGTGAGCCACCACAACTTATACATTCATTTAGGTCGAACAAAACCCTTCTTTCTTATCTCGTCTTCACGAATATACGATACTTGAGCAGATCAATAAACTGAACGTAACAGGCTGATCTTGAAGAAGTTCAGTATATATATACACACATACATACACCCCTTCTATATTACTCTATATACTAAAATATACTCCTCAAGAGGACTGCACACAAACTCATAATACATACATGCTAACCTTACTTTTACCCGGAGTCTCCAGCAGAGCAAAGTAGCCTCCTTAAATTTTAAATTAAATTAATAATTAATTTGAAAGTTTACAAAATGATGCAAATGTCGGGTGCTTAATCCTAGAATGCGGGGTCATGGATGTGGATGAATCTATGTATGGGTCTCTGGTACTAATGAGTTAATTTCTGGAATACTGATCAAGGGTAAGGTGTGCTTAAGGGACAGTTGCATGAAAAAGTGAATAATTTGGAATGATTCATGGACGGACGGACGGACGAGAGTGAACAAAAGTGAGATAGGGGAGTCCTCATCAATCTCGGGCTCTCTTCACTGCCGAGGCTTCAGTTGAGTCGCGGAGAGCAGCAGAAGAGGACGAGCAGACTTTTCCTCCCATCGCCTTGCCCTTGGCCATAATATTCACCACCACCGAAACCCACCACCACCACCA
>JAQGAC010001277.1:0-14677 GCA_034696585.1 Isotomurus maculatus | reverse complement strand
CCGTCGGCCTCGCCATCCATTTCGAATCCGAACTTCACAGGTTGGCAGCACACAGTATTTCTTTATTGACGGCATTTCGTTTTCAAACGGGAAGGACAACACCGTTTTCACAAACAATTACACCTTCCACACATTTTGAGTAACACATACTTTGGAATTGTGAGGAAAAACAGTTTTTTACAACCATAGTGATGATCATTTTGGTCTCAAAAACATGAAAAACCTCGCTAAAACCCGGTTGGGTTTTGGCTAATTCCGACCTGAGGCCAGAATGCCCAATACATGAAAATGAGAAGCATGATAGGTGAAGAGTGCTCCAATTAAAAAAACATAATTAATTCTATTGGGCATGATGGCCTCGATCAAAATATGCAGTGTGAAATTGGGCCTGAATATGGTTTCTAATAAATTCTGTTCTTTAGATTCTATAAAACTAGAAAGAATAAGCTTTCCAACGACGTAAAGCTTGTGTTGGGTTCATTTTGTGGCCATACTCAAATCTCCAAGTGGAGTTCAGGCCGTGAGGAGCCAGTGATTCGTCGAAGCCTTTTGTCCCGGAAGTCAAAAATTCTTATATCCCACTTAAAATTCGTGCTCGATACCATGAAGGAACCATGATTCCACATGGTTGAATTAATATGGGTTTCAAACCCAACAAGATCCAACACGGTCCCCTCAGCTCCCATATCTACACTCCCATTGAATTTGGACGTCCTCCAAAATCTCCCCCAACCCTCGCCGCCACCCTATCACTTCGTGGGTCACTCACCACTCTTGACTCTGTCCCACCTTAAAGTTGAGGGAAATATGCGCCGGGGCGTGAAACTTGTGGAATCGTTGGGTCTTCTACTCAGCTAGTATGGAGGGCGATGACGGGGACAGAACTGTCTTCCTCGTCATAAGCGTATGGCCTCTGTGGGGGTGCGACGCAGAAACTGTAGGGAAAGCCGCAGACTTTCGTCGTGTCATCGAAGACCCCGAGGAAGTGTGAAAGTGTCGGATATTTAGTAATAGTTTCATTTTTATTTGTTAGTGAATGTGTATGCCACCTTGATGAGTACTGAGTACATGGTGAACAAAGTGTGTGCGTGGTGAGTAGGAGGAGTTTTGTGTGAATGTTGTCCGTTAGGACGCGAGGGAGAAGGAGACAGCGTGGACTGAGTTAGTCGTTAGTTTGACTCATTATTGCCGGAGAACCAGCCACAAGCGCAGGCGTTTTTCTGTAGTAATCAATTCAAAGTTTGGGATTAATAAATAGATTCGTAATGGCTTGTTGCCAGAGGAGCAGCGAGGCATTCCCATTCTGGAGACTCCGTCTCCCCCAACAACAACCCACTAATACTTACTATTTAATTACCGAGGTCACTCCTGTGACCTCTGTCTCCCCACTTGTAAACCATAACCCCCTAATAAACTGTGTGTCCCAGAAACGCTCCCCGTGTCGACCTCACGCATTCCGTCGACACTTCCACATTTCCACCATCTACTCATCAATCACCCAGCGACTCGTCTCCTTCCCACGAAGCGTCCACTCCACGTCTCACTCAGGAGAACCTCATCCCCAGCACTACGCGTCAGAACCCTGAGTGAAAGTCAAAGGACGGCTGGCGCTCGGATAGCCTCTGACCTCCTGTGCACAGTTGAGCGTCGTCTTCCTGGCGTAACTGGGCTGGGCCTGGTCTCTCGAGACGTGCTCCACCCAAACGATAATTAACGAGCGTTGGAAAGCTAACTAGTCTCTTTCAGCTTAACCTATATATTACGCTCCCCATCGACCAAACACCCCACCATCCTCACCCACAACTCCTCCTCCCTCCAGGGGTCCCTCACCAATTTTGGTCCTTGTCCCTAGTCAAAAACCCCACAAAAATAAAGATTTGATTTAAAAGTTCGAAGAGGAGAACACCTTCCCATCCACCCTCTTGAATATCATAATTGTGACTAATATTATATCAATCAGGTTTAATTTATCCCAGCTTTGACCTTCCAAACTTTGAGTTGGAAACTATCGGACGATGCCTGTAAGTTATTTTGGATAACAATAATTTAATATTGTTATTATTCTCCTTAACAGAGACGAATCGGGATGCATTAAGTCTACGCACCGTAGTCATAGGGTCCCTTTTAAGTTTAAAAACAAGGCCAATTTGCTGTCCCTATTTTACGTCCTTCTATTCTATTGCTCGATATAGATAAAGGGAAATTGCTTTTACGATATTCAAAAAGCGAAGAATATAATAGCAAAAAGAACGTTTTACAAACACCTATATCTTCCTCCTTGATAATTTTCCAAACTGCGCTTGCTTTGTAAAATTGTAAGACCTTTTTTGAAAACCCCCCTTTCGTATTGTCAGGGTTGTCATGAATACCCCCATTGATGGCTTATCTGTGTGTGGGAGCTTCCATGTGTATGTGGGTGTGGTTTGGTGTGTGTGTGTGTTGTCATGTGTATTTGTGTGGAAGTTCAGGCCGAAGCCTTGCGGTATAACCCATGGATTCCTTTACTGAGTTAAGTAGTTTAGATAGATCCATAGAATAACAATTTATGTTATATCTTTTATATTTTCCATGTGACCTAATGCTGAACAAAATTGTGTACGCATTGATGCATTATCTGTCATAATAAACTACACTATAAACTATGCACTTGTGGTTCATTAGGAGTCGCGGCTATATGCTGGTTAAATATCTACTTAATTTTTTCAATAATTTTGTCGATAATCTCCACCTCAATGTGAAGGATTAGAAAGCTTTGCAACTACTTAATCAATCTAAGTACTTATCATTGAGGAAGGTAATTTTCAGTACAGAAATTTAGATGTCACATACGATCTATTCATTTAATTTTGATTTCTATTAATTTTAAGGTTTTGTTATTCCCTTCTTAATAACAACTTATTTCATTTGAAGTTGCCTTATTCACCAAATATTCGTTTTATGACACATTCAGGATTTGACAAGTATGTATGCAGTATGCAGGAAAATGTTTACGCAGAAGAATTGGTAAGGAAATACGGAAGTTATACGAAACGTAAACTCATCAACTTTGTTTTGTATTTGTTCTGCTAGGTGTAATTTGTTTAAAACTTCGACAACAAAGAACTTGCGCAAAGGCACGTCGAAAACTTTTCCCAAACGCACAGTAGATAATAAAATTCACAGAAGCATTTAAGGAGTTCATGTAATTGGAAATTGTTGCTGTTTCCAAGCACACATAGTGGAATATGTGATATGAAAGGTTTTGAAGCAGTCCAGTTATATTGCACAGAAATGAAAACCCCACTACTGTCAACAGCATTTTCGTCAACTTCAGATTTTTTGCTTGTGCTGGATTTAGAGCTCTTCGGGACTTGCTTAGTTTCCTTACCTAAAATAAAAATCAATCGATTAGTTAGGACTAAATGTGATATTTATAAATATGAAAACTTACTTCAACAATTATAAAGCAATTGGTTATTGCAATGGAAAAGATGGGAATTGCATAGTGGAATATTAAATTGAAGGTGTGTCTGAACGGGCTGTAGCCAGATAGGTCGGACAAACATGTTCTCACGCCAAAATTGAAAAGTGTTTTCCGTGACCATCGCCAGATGAAAGATGGAATGCACACGAGAATTGCTGTGGTTGGGAGTCCAATCGCTGCAATTTTAGTTCGTCTTTTGGACATGAAAGCTCGGGAATGCAGAGGCCACTTAATTGCAATCAGTCTTCCGATTGAAATTGCCACCGTCAGGTAGGATGAAGTCGTGTACGCTAAATAACATTGAGAAAAAGGAGTTGATTATTAAGGAGTGTCAACTCCTTTATGGGAATGCTCTGTCTGTACGTCTGTGTGTGTGTTTGTGTGTATGCGATTATCTCGAGAACGGGAAGACTTTTTCAATTTCTGTTTTCTGCGTCTTATTACTGATGGTCTTAAGGTGATCACTATTAATTTTGGGGTTGCTAGGTCAAACAGGTCACGCAGGGGAGCGCGTTTTGTGACTATTGAGGGGTGTTTGGCGTCGAAGTCACACAATTTTTGCCTCAGCCTGTGCGAAGAGGTTCACGTGTTACTACTACTCTCACCAGGCCCTTGCCCTAGCAGTGTAAACGTATTCACGTGAATTCTTCTATTTAAGTGCACTCACACTAGCCACCACATTGTGTGGCGTCGAAGTCATACATTTGTGACAAAACGAATGAACCTCACACCTCAGGTCTCCCAGTGCACTTTCGCGGGATGTTCGTTAATATTTCAAAAATGTATTCTAGTAACTACTATCAATAGCACAAATCATACTAAGTTGACGCTCCTTGGGTACACCCGTTTGAAACGGTTTATTTGAATGTTAATTTAGAAAAAAATATTTTGTATATTTTAGGCAGATTACCTGTGGTTGCAAATGGCCTCACCAACTCTCTCGTATAGCAAATGAAAACCTGTAGACTTAATCCGATCTCGAAATATTGTAGGAATCGGTAAGGAGCTGTTACGTAAATCCTTAGGATCAAATATATCGTATCACTAATGGCTAGAGAGATTAGCATTACTGCAAATGGAGATCGTTTAGATTTTCGTATTAAAACTAGAGCACTGATTATATTTCCGATGATTCCAAAAATAGCGGTGGGGACTAGAAGCACTCCGTTGAACAAAAGCATTATCAGTTTTTGTTTGTCTTCAGCAGCACAAATCTTTTGTGCTCCCTTGTTTTTTAGATAAACTTTTGTTGCAAATATAACTTTTTCAATGTGAGAGAAGTTCGATGTTTCAATTAGTGTTTCAAAAGTTTCGGTAGAATTAAGAATACTGTCGTAATTGAATGTAGTGGTAAATTCTGTAACGTCTGTTTCGGTGTAGCCATTCCAATAATTCGGAGTAGTGTCCGTTTGTGAGTTTTCATTCCAAAAATTCGTAGTTGTGAAATCCGTTTGTGTGTATTCACTAAAGAAATCTGTAGTTGTGTAATCCATAGCTGAGTGTGCTGAAATGAGACTGGTTGTTATTTTATAGGCGAGGCTGCTTTAATATGAACCCACATTCTCAATGATCCGCAATTTGAGGTCCAGTATGCAAATGAGCATGAACTGCTGAAGAATTCTTTCTGCGGTTTACTAGGAATAACATTTCTGCTTGTGACTGCGTGCGAGTGCAAAAAGGAACCTGCCAGAATGATGTAAGTAATAATATGCATGAATATGAAAAAGATATTCATTAGCTTGAACTTATTTTATTAATAATATTAACATTACTTAGTTTTCAGTTGTCAGTTGTCAGTTGTATTTTGTGCGCACATCTGCATATGCTAGAGACCGAATAAAGCTGTAATAATTTAATCATACCATGTTCACAGTCTGAGGATGTTTGGCATCAACTGGTTCTCAGTTTTTTGCGATGTTTAAACAAAGAAGTGAGTGATCAAGATGAACAAAATGAGGAGAAGTCAGTAGAGCGTGTGATGATGCTGAATACCACCAATTACGAACAAATCAAAAATCAGCTTCACTGGTTATTTTTTCCTTAGTTCGTTTAAAACACACGCAGGATTACTTTAGTAATGACGACCCAAGTGATTTATTGTTGGTATAAACGCACGGAATTCGCATCGTCAATTATTTCAGTTCACGTCAGTTGTTTGATGAATTTTAAATAGAAATCTAGGATTATTACCTTACGTCAATACAACTGCATTTGTTAGTATTCAATGATGCAAGGACACCGCACTTTCCTTACGTAAAATGGCATTCGGTGAAAATTCCTGAAAATTTTTATGAAAAATAAAAATAAAATGAGGATCATTTTATCTCTTAGCCACTAAGCCCTAGACCCTCTAGATCGCGCGCTAGAAGCGGTCAAAATCACGATTTAGATGGATTGTTTCAATGTTATCACGCGGTCAGCGCGAGGGTTTTTTGTTGCGTAAGAAAAAACCCTCGCGCCTCACGCTGACCCAGCGATAACATTACAAAACCCATCTGAATCGTGATTTTGACCGCTTCTAGCGCGCGATCTAGAGGGTCTAGGGCTTAGCGGCTAAGAGATAAAATGATCCTCATTTTATTTTTATTTTTCATACAAATTTTCAGGAATTTTCACCGAAAGCCAGTTTACGTAAGGAAAGTGCGGTGTCCTTTTCACAAAAAAGTCAGCCTTTCTTAGGACATTTAAGGTATCTGGGGCTTATTTTCAATATCGAATTTGAGGCTAGAAAAGGGCAATCAAAGATTTTTGTATGCAACGATGTGACATTTATTCGGTCGCGGGCGACCCTTCCCTATCTTACCTGGGCCAAGAATCACCCTCCGCTTTCTTTTTTCTTCAATGAAACGACAAACCACAGTGCCACGTGAGTTAGCTCAAATGCAACAATTATTTATCTGTAATTGCGAAATTCATGACAGCTAAGTTACTCGTCATTGTTAGCAATCAACTTGTAGTATTTCGTTTGACAGGGCGTATTGCACAACTATGTGAAATTGTAATCTGTTGCAGTTTTCTGTGTTTTAAATTAGAAAATGTTAATGACTAATTTTTATTGTGAATATATAGTTTATAAAAAATTAAACCTTCCCTGAAATGAAAGAATCAACATTCTATAAAAAACTGTAACAGCTAACGATTCTTGATCTTGATGCACCTACCCAACCAACGTGACTAACTCACGTGCTCTTCTAGGTTAAGCGATGTTTGAACGCAACAAAGTGCGATTGATCTTGCTTATGCATTTCACATTATTTGAAAAATTGAAACTCATTCAATGTTAAAAACCTAGTTGTTTTGTGCTCACTCATTTAGATATCAGTCAAGGTAAATGTCTAAAGTATGACTTCAGTGCTCAGTGACTAGTGTATTGCCTACATACCTCACTTACAACCGATTCCCCTTGTAATGATTGTAGGACTGCACATGTGCATTTGAGTTACCCATAACCCATACGACCTCATATTAGCTACATCTGAGAAACACTGCTGCGTTTTTGTTGCTCATGATCATACCTTCTCGAATGATACCGCTACGTCACTTATGTCGGTATACGTCTGCCTCGTTTCACGCATATTATCCGTGGCTAGTTGGAGGTAGAGTAACATGTACTTGTCTGTTGTTATGTCAATTGCATTCTTCCCGTAGGGTCAGTAAACTATATCTTCTTTCAGAGCTTAACGAAAATATTCTGAAACCATTGCCTTTGCAAAATGATT
This sequence comes from Isotomurus maculatus, assembly GCA_034696585.1. Taxonomy (NCBI): domain Eukaryota; kingdom Metazoa; phylum Arthropoda; class Collembola; order Entomobryomorpha; family Isotomidae; genus Isotomurus; species Isotomurus maculatus. The sequence goes on along the minus strand of JAQGAC010001277.1, from coordinate 7,495 downwards.
GATGAAGTTTCTGGACTTTGGAAAACTCTTCGGTTAGGAATGGAGTCAATTGACTTTTTATCTCACTTCAGTGGGATAATAAAGCCCATTCGGATTCTCATTTGCATAACCGCACTCTGTGGGAAAGAATGAGTGTGACGACAGGGAGGTGCTGAAAAATAAGCCTGGATAATGGACAGCATAACAAATTACGCAAGCTTAAAAAGTATATCCCATTCAACATTTGGTATATTACACGTGCAGTATTAATGCTTACATGGTTTTATATGGATTAGACTATAGCTCAGAGGTATAGGTATTCTCACTGCGTCTACATGTGCCTCTTTATTGCTCTTGGAAATATTTATTTAGCTTATATCGCACTGAGGGCATTGATACCTACATCCCTAAATGTCGACTTTTGCTGTTTGGACTTCTAAGTGAGACTGTATAACCTTCGTAGACGAAGCCAGAATATGTTAACAAGCAAACACTGTTAGATTTCTTTATTTAATTTATACCTAGTTTTAAGTTACGAAAATACACCCACACTTAGTTTTGTAATTCTAGTTGTTTTGTCTCAATCTCAATTTTATAATTGAATATGAACCTGATAATCTCTTTGCCCCAGCATAGCAATCAAAATAGTTAGCATTTTTAGATGACTTACGTGTGATATAATGTTGACTTATTGAATTTAAATTAACCAATACTGTGCAACACAATTTATTGCAAACCTGAGCCTCGCGTTTGAGACACCTATGGTTGTTAACATTTTTACTGCCCCAATAAACTACGGTGGTTTTTGGCCACTTCCATCGATCATTTGTATAAATCCGACAATGCTCATGGCACTTGAATCGAATACAAACTGAAGCACGGTTATCTGTAAAACACCGCCCGCATCTTGTCATGAACACACAAATGATAAACCGCAAACTGCAGAAGTAACCGCTTCGTTAATTAAATAAATAGTACCGTATTTCTCTTGACAATAGCCCCCACCGAATAGTGCTCATTATTTGTTTGGTGAAAACAAATAATGTCTTTTTGCACTGCTTATCGTATTAACAAGATTTCAACACACTAATTGTTGTCAAATTGTATATATTATTGTACCTACTGTATGGATTAATGAACTGTCTTTGTAATCTTACAACATTATGTGCTGTGAGCTATTGTGTCTCAATTTGTGTTATTTCCAAAGTCAAGATGTAACTTCTCTTTCGGGAAATCCCTTGAATAAATTGATAAGAATAAAGGGAAATGCGGTATTTATGGTTTTAAACTACGCTTTATGATACGTTGGATTGCAAGGTAAAGTATAAGTAGCGAAGATTGTATTTAAAGAAGTGTCAACAACCTAATGTAAGTAGGTTTTGTTTCAACCTGGTCTGGCAATGTGGAAGTGAAGCTTTATTTCCCCTAGGGGATCTAAATATATAATTAACGTCTATCAGTTCACGGAGGCTTGAAGTGAAACATCATAATCATCCATCTAAACTCCACAAAAAGCCCATCCTTGAAAAAAACTCCTTCACTGAGTTAGAGCTTGTCGACGGATGTTGAACGCATTCACTGTCTCTTTCCTCCCCGTTATACTTTCACATCAAAATGTCGATTTTATCCAAATTTACGAAGAGCCAAATTTGGTTACTGGACAACAAAGAGTTCTATTTTCAGCATTTTGACCTGAAGAGTCTGCAAGAGACAAAAGATATCTCAAGGTTGAAGTTTGCAGAAACGCAAGAAGAGAAACTCAAGATGTGTCTAGCTGAATTAATTTGCCCGTAAGTAGATGAATTATTCTTTTTTAAACGTTTTTCTTGTATCAAAATCTCTTGGGTTCCGGAAGTCAATGCGATTTGTATAATGGAAAACAGGATTTATGCATTGATTAAACTAAAATACTCTCATCACCATACTAAAACGTCCTTCTGATTCTGAAACTTTTTTTCGTAATTGTGACTAAAATCTTTCATTTATAATATTTACAAGCACTAGTAGTATTGGTAGGATTATTGCAAAAGTAAAGCCCAACTTGGTTTCGAAGCACACACCTTTCGCTAACCGGGCAACCAATTAAACCGGGTGGCTTAGAATTGTTTGCAATAGAGAAAAAAGAAATGAGTTGTGGTGAGTAGCTATGATTCTTAACAACACTTCGATTAGTAAGACGGCATAATCTTAAATCATTATTCAATCATTCCGTGTGTCCAAGTTTATGATAAGTTTCATTCAGTCTACGGTGTCTCAATTAAAAGCACATTTTTATTCATTACACTTACTGATCACCTTTAAGTGCATATGCAGGATTTCAGGATTGTTCCAATTGTAACACTCTAATAATCGTTATTTCCTGGACACTAACTTTTGGGTAAAAACCTGCTTTAGTTGTTATTAGTCAAAATGGGGACATTTTGATTAAGCTACAATCGAATGACTTCTTCAGCCGAAAGCCTGAGTATTGACCCTTTCTGTAATCGGGAACGTTGATTTAAAATTTATTCCCGTGGTACTTAAGCCGAAATAATGCATGTTTGATTATCTCGTTGTGTCTAGTTTTGTCACTCGTGCAGAATTATCATGTATCATTAATTTTATCAAATTATTCTCAAGTTTCCAGCTCATTGTTTCCAAACGCCTTGTTTAAGTCCATTAGGAGTGGTTCTATACTTCCTGCATATCCTCAGGAACTTCGTGTTGTTTTAACATTGAATGAATAGTCTTCTTGAAAATTTTTTCTAGAGATCGAATCTTTCTTAATACAGCTCCGCCGTAAAACTGTTTTAGGGTTCTTCACAAATCGCTCCATCCTCCACCCTTATTATTAGACGACATCTTTTACACGATATAGGTAGGATACTTCTTATATTATCCACGCAGGCTTTCGGCACCTTATTTACCTTCATCAGGCAACTACTCAAAAGTAAAACACGATGCGTATAGCTTACTAAATTATAAGCTTATCTTGTTCTCAGCTACAACGAACACCATTCTTCTGGCTACCATTGTAAAGCTTATGTAATGATTAGTTAATTAATTAAATACAACAATAATTAAAATCTTGAATAATATTTTTGTTTCGCAAGGTTTTGGAATTTTCAATGCGTTAATGTGGGATGATTTAATGGTAGTACTTATAACCGGGAAATCTCACCTGGAATGAGTAAATGAGGAAGATATTCACTTCAAAGGCGTAGGCTATGATAGTGGCAATCTAGTTCTTATCTGTCTTCCTCCAACTTGTTTGTTGTCATTATGTGAATTACGAAAAATAACCCTTTTTGGTCCCGACCCGATCCTCTAGAGTGTCCCTTCTTTTGTAGACGAGAGTTCCGGTGAGAGAACTGCACCTCAAGCCGAACCTCATAGCCAATAAGCTTCGTATTATTATTATTAGTATTAGTTTCCGCTTAATTACATGGACAGGTAAACAAGCTTCTGCTCTAATCCAACAAGTCGCAAAAATAATTAATGCAAGCAAAAAAACAATACTGTTTGCATTAAAATAGTAATTGTTACATTTCTTAACGATGATGTTAAATTGCATGCTGCAGTGTCTGTATCGTATTTTTGTATTTTATTTTTCAGAGTAACAACACCCGAACGACAAATTCTGTCAGAAATTATTGTTGGTATGATTAAAGCTGAATTGAAGAAGAGTGAGAACTTTTTTGAACAAGAAGACCAACAGCTTGCAGACATTGAAGATTGTGAGGAAACCATGAAACTGGACCGAGAGTTGCAAGCTTTGGACGATTGCGTGAGCTCCATAAGAGAGAAAACGTGCAAGTTCGAGAAATCGTTATCTGATGATGATAAAACCAATGGAGATAAGATTGCTGCAGCCAATATCCCCGAATTAATAGCGGCTGCTAAATCTTCTATAGAACACTTGAAATCTATATCCCATAAGGAGTGCGGACATCAGCAAAAGTGTTCGCGCAAAACTTTGGAATCCGTACTTGGAATTTATGAATTTGCCTTAGATGCGGAAAATGATTTCCATGATTTTTTGCGAAATCGATCCGTGAAAGCTGATAAGGATCAATCCCTCGTGTCAATATTGGAGGAAACAAGCACGTCCTCTTCAGCGGCCAGAGCGCTGGCATTACTTCTGTCACAGATTGAAAAACAAGAAAACACGAAAAAGCCCCTTTCTAGAAATGTCCAAATTTCATTTTCGCGATCCACGTGAGTGGATGATTTTGAATTAATCAGTAAAAATTGCTAAATTGTGTGATTTTTTCCGCAGGCTTGATTTGCCGAAACGTCGCTTGGCTAGAGCAACGGAACACTTGATAAAAGTTCCTTTTGAGTATTTGAAGGGGCAGTTTTTCAAAATGGGGCTAGTAACGGGAAAGTCACTGCGGCGTACAGAGATCACCTGCTTTACTGATGAAGACAGAATCAGGCGACTAGTTGTCACAGACGCAATATTGTGGTTCGAATTTCATGTTAATGAAAATACTACTATTCACTTCAACTCTTTTTTAACGAATGATGCAAAATTTATATTTCTCATAGCGTCACCTCTGATGTTGTCCCCGAATTGGCAAGCTTTCTTGAAAAGGAATATGCAGAAGTAGCCTCCAAATTACGAGAACAGCCGTTCTTCCCAGATAACACGGGACCTACTCAGTTGTCTACATTGAATCATACGTTTGCTCTGTTGCACAGAATACGGGAATTGAAGAAGCTTATAGAAAGTTTGGCTGAAGATGATCTTTCCTATATTCAGAAGTATGTGCTGGAAAAAGAAATATTTTACGTGAAATGGATTAAGCTGACTAGCAGATTGGCTGGAAATGTAAAGTTAATGACAGTGGAAATAGATGAGTCATTGCTTAATGAAATGGGAATCAAATCTTCGACAACAAACAGCCTGGAAGAAAGGAGAGTTTGTTTATCTGGGCTTGTGGAACAAACAGATGAAATACGATTACATTGCGAACAAATCTTTAAAAACTTTGAAGACATAAAGGTAAAGGCTAACGAAGCGAAGGAAAGTAAAAGCAGGCTGAACAGCATGGTTTTAGACACAATGATAGCCTCAGGACAAGGTGAATTTGAATGGCTGATTTACATCTATGATAGCCTAAAGTTTGAGCAACTGCAAGTGGAGGTATTTCGAAAAGAAGAACTCAATGTTTTAGAGAATCGACAAAAAAACTTTGAGTGTAAGTGAGAGACATAAGAACAAACTGTTCTTTAATGCACATTCAAACTCGTATTCGTGTTCGTGTGTCACAAGAATGTTAAATACATACAAAAAAATTCTTTTTTCAGATCTGTTTTATGTGTCGCACTACTTGACGTGGTCTGGGACCGTAAAGCACTTTGCAGACTCGTTTGTAAAGAATTCTGTCGGAAATGAATGTAACTCTTACGGGTGAGTGTCACATTGTACATATGCCATTTTCCGGTATTTACAAACCAGTGCAAATTAATTAAGATCATTCAAATGCAAGGCATTTCTTTAAAGTTCAATTTAAATTGTATTGTCTCGTGTCAAAATCATGTCATCAAGCACGTGTACATAGACAATTGATTTTGGTTTAACCCTTGCAGACTCACACCTTGGAATCGAAACTTCTTCAGGCTTAAAGAGTCGTTTTTAAAACTGCAGTTTGAACATATCGGTCCAAAACTGGTTGCTCACGGGGCTATTGATCTTCCGTACTACCGTGCCTTGTCGTCGATGTTAACGGAGCCGATAGAAACTGTAAAGAATAAGGCACAGGATGCGCTTAAGGAAAATCGGTCGAACCCTAACGATGTCATTAAAATTCTATTCCAGAAAGTATCCATATCGTAAGTAAACGTACATATAACACGTCAAGCGCTAAGAAGGAGTAAGATGACGAACATGAACGAAAGTAATGTTATTTATGACATGACACAGGAAAAATCGCAGGAAGAATAAAGCGACTGTTGACGCTTTGTTACAACTTAACGCAACCGAGCTGAATTCAAAAATGGTAGACAAGTTTATGTCACAATCTCGACTGGAAAACCTCCATGCCAGCAGTGAAACAAATCCACTAGGTTTAAGTGACCCGGAGTCGGCAGTCTCTGATATCAATCAAATTACTCAGATTTGTAAGAACGAAGCGCTGCTTGCATATGCAAGTGCGCGAGTAAATTCAATCTTAACCTGGGTCACAAAAACGCCACAGCTTGGACATGCAATCGAAAAATGTAGAAAACTCGGAGAAGAAATTGAGAAAAAGATTAAATCGCTTTGGAAAAATTTTGTAGTGCAAGGAGGAATGATGCTAACAGAAAATGAAGTAACAATTGAAAACTACAACTCTCTTTGCCAAGATGTGAAACACTCCTATGACGCAATAATTAAAACCCTGAAAGCGCTAAGAGACGAACGCAATATCAATTTTAAGCCTACTATTGACGAAAATACCAAGCAAAGTTTGGTGCAGCTACTGGAAGAAGCAAAAGAGGCTCTATCATTGGAAGAAGGAACTGATGAGCAAATTAAGTGGTTGGAGGCTGAGAAGATTGCAATCACTGAAGAATACCTTGAGTTTGAGGAGGTTATTGAAATGGTTCGCATTGAGTTGTTCAGGTTCGATGTTGGAATAATTAAAGCAAAGCACTGTTGCACTATCGTCGACACCGTTGCACAAATGCGTGTTGCTCACGGAAATGAAGGAGGTATGTGAAGATTTATTACCTTGTATACGATTTTGTGTGTCACGTTTATTTTGTTTTTAGTCTACGGCCATCAAAGTCAAATCGCAACTAGACTGGAAAATACTGAAATTGGGAAAGATGCAAAAAAACTTGCTCATATACTTGAGTTGGAGTCTGATCCGGACCTACTAAGATTTCTGTCAACTGAACCAACAGCTTATTCAAGAAACAAGAGATGCTTGGATTTGTGGGTAGATCGCAATGGGGCAAAAACCACCACTATCGGTAATCTGATACAAAGGCTAAGAAATAACGGAGCAGTCTTGTGTGCAGGTGAGAATTACACTTCGTTGAATACAGCACTATGCTTTTAAAAGACTTCTCAGAAATACAATTCCTGACGCCTTTCTTTAGAAATTGTGGAAAATTATCGAGATGATGTGTTGGCGAAAAGAAATAAGGAGACCCTAAAAGAATGAGAAGATTTCCTTTTGGAGCGATTTCCTTTTGCTCCTTTTGCTTATCTGCGCCATCAAAGTTCATTCCAAATTTCTAAAACTGATGTTTTTCTTTAGCCTTTGCTTACCAATGTCTTGAGTTTCTATTAGAAATATTGATTTTATAGTTCGCCTTGTCGATTGATAGATTGATCTTAGGTTCTAATCCTCTAAAGTATTCGTTTCTTAAGTAGTATGTTTGGAATAAGCTTATCAGTTTCTACTGGGCAAATTGTGTATTAGTGCCACTCAGGAGTCTTTCACACACTTAGAGGGATGAGGCTGCTTTTTAGCCCAGTCAATTTGGGCTTATAGGATTACTTTGATGTCTGTCTGTCACGTCTGTAGCCACGATATCTTTC
>JAQGAC010001276.1:0-14693 GCA_034696585.1 Isotomurus maculatus | reverse complement strand
ACCTACATTACTTTCAAGGGAGGATGCGTACTTTGTAGTTTCATGCAATATTTTATGATTCTAAACTTAAATTTCCTCTTGTTGAAAAGGAAGGTAAATTCAGAAGCAATTTCAAATCAAAACGAATCTATTCATGAGTTTATGTATTGTACGTAGGGAAGGTAAATGTAAATCTCTCAACATAAATATGTTTGCTGATAACATCATTGCTTCTTCGGTGAGCTCTTTCCTTGAATCGTGCCTTTAGGAAACCATTTCTCTACAAGTTACACAGCAGAATGCCCAAGAAAATTATGAGTTATGGGTGAAGATGTCAGATTTCGGAAAATGGTCGATTTTTATCAGAATTACACGTTGACAGTTGCTGTGGGCGGATAAATGATAAAAAATTGTGGCATTTTTTCTTAAAGGCCAATATCATCCGAGTTGGGGGCTAACACTAGCATCCACACTGTTTGTCTGTAGACGAATACCTAAGATGAAAATCAAGTTCATCGCAAGGTTGAATCTGTACTTGGAAAGACTCACTTTCAGTCGGTTTCTCCCACACACCAAATCACCCGTCTACAATGTGCTGAATTTTAAATGGACTCGGGCATAAAAAAATCCACAGATTAAATAAAATGCACGAAATAAATAATTTACTTGTTGTCTTTTTCATTTTAATACAATTGTATTCATCTCATCGTTCAATTTTTATTCGTATCTTTTTTATACTATCAGACCTAATAATATATTTCTTTATTTACATGAACAACCTCATTTAAAATACACTTACAGCTTTAAAATAGTAAATTTCCTAATTAATTACACATGTAGACAGGATTCACAAAGATCTAAAGTAATATTGAACAAAATCAGTAGATCTAAAAGTGAACTATCTGAACATATTTACAAACCACTGGCTATATATTATTGCACTAAATGAATTACTTGTAATGCTTAACTATAGCTAAATAACCTATATGTTTATTTATTGCACAAAATGGTTCACTGGCACACGAGAATTCATTACAAGGTATCAACATTGACATGTTCTCCCTTGTCGATCGGTAGACTAAACTAATTTTTATAAACTACAAAATATCATACAAATTATAACAACTATGTATTCCCTTCTTATATATCCTCTGTACACAGTAATGATATAGTAAACCATTGAACTTAAGTTTAAAATGTTGTTTCTTGAATAGTGTGTATGTTTTGTTCACGTAGCTAAACTGTATATGAGATAATCTAAAAAACTATCATTAATCATTGTGTTTTTCTCCAACTTATCTTGTTTCTCTGCTCCACTCCAATGCGTAAATATTACGTACTATTTTTCTAACCAGTTAACCTATTTAAAGCGAATGACCACAGACAAATCCAGTTTGTAATTTCAACAACATTTTTCTTAATATTTTAATGAGTAATTCATTGATATGTGTCGTGTGGAATGAAGGCAGCATTAAAGCAAAAAGTTGCAGAAAACCGTTGCAACATTTTATACAGCAATCTTGTTCTCTGTCATCTGTGTGTTTCTTGACGATTAAAAATTGAACGCTTAATTATTGATATATTCACAAGTAACGAAAGAATCTTCATTAATATATTCGTTTCACATAATTTCAAAATTGACTGGAAATAACTCGGAATGATACACAGGAATTCAATTTGTTGAGTAGAATCACATTTTCACATAAAGTTGTAGGACAGTTTTCCCCACAGCTGAGTGGGCATAAAATATTTTATGTAAAAATGTACATATTTAAATACTTGCACTTGCCAAAAAACAACTACATATTTTTGGTGCAATTAAAGCTTTTTTATCTGCATAGAAAAGTGAATGCTGGGTGTCTGAAGACGTCTAAAATGTGTACGACGTCCTTCTGCCTTCTAGTCTACAGGATAATGATGATTCTCTACAGCCTATCGTAATTATCTATATCTAAGCCTATAGGAATTTTACACTCACGAAAGCGTGAACAAGAATATTACAGCAAAAAAGTAGAAACAACCAAAGAGACTGGGTTGAATAGCCACAACTAACAAATAAAATGCTGGTTGCTGAATGTTCCTGTTGTGTTGGTTTTTATTCAATCTTCCTCTCTCTCTGTGAACCTCTTGCAATTCTGCATTGCACGCACTTCGTACTTTTTGTGATCATTCACCGAGTGAAAATGTATAGACATTAGAATCAAGTTTGCGAGGTAAATGCGTTCCTCCACCCATCATGAGTTTTGGGTTTGCTAGGATACACCTTCTTATTAAATAATCAACCTATAATCACTATTTTCTGTGTGAGATTGCTATATAGACTTTAATGCTATCATCAAATCCCCACGAATGGATTACTGTACCACCAAGGATCATTAGGATATATTATGAACAACAATGTACTACTTTTAAAATCATAGGAGAGTCTATTCAATACCTTCTAAAATTATCTAGTAAGCTAGTCTAGACTCTACACATCAAAAATATTCGCGTGGTCGTATTTAAATACATTCGGAGTGTTTTTCTAAAAAAGAAAGTGTAGAAGAATCGCAAGGTATCGAAAAGGGACATGCATTCCAAATGCCAATTTACTACTATAAGATTCTTAAAGTCCTACCTTGCCCCAAAATAAGCTCTGCGATAAAACCTTCCTATTGGAATGTAAGATTTCTAAGAAAGATTAGAATAAATGAATACATTTCTTCAATAGAGTAATTTGTAAAGAACTTTTTTCTCCCAGTACTTTGTCACTTACTAGTTTCAAAAAGTATCCTCTACAACATTAGAGAGTAGAAGCTACCGACTAACTAGTTATACTTAATGCATCCACCTGTCTTGAACAATGTCTTTATAATGATTTTTGAGTACAGAGAAAATGAATAAATGGTTAATAGACTGAAAAGTGGAAGTGTGTCCTGCTGCGAAGTATTGGCAAACATTTAACCATTTACATAAATAAAGATAAGACACAAGACCTTGAAGACTTGAAATGAATTTTACCCTGGCTTGTATCACTCACCCATCCACACTTAATAGTAAATTTTTACAAGACAACTTTATTACTCGGTCTCTCTCATCTACAAGAAGATATGTTTCAAGATCTCTCATCTACCTAAACGTTTATTTCTTAAAGAGTCCAGGACGGATGTAAAAAGTCTCTCGTTATTTAAAGTCCTACCAATTTACTTTACTACACAGCTACGCTACTAAATGTCAAACATTCTGTTTGTTCCTTTCTCACTCGCTTTACCAAACATTTACCCACTGACCAAAGTCAACACTATTCTCCGAACGTCTTTTACACTCCTCACAATATCCTTTAACATAATCTTAAACGTGTGAGTACGGTGAGAGGTTAGTGAGAAACATTCCAAGAATTGAAAACCTCATCCGAATGCCAAAGCATCGCTGTCAGTCTGCTGCAGAAGGAGTTCCAAATCGGTAGCAACTCCAACTCCAATGATATCGTCGAACATAGGGTCGTCTAGTGTGGAGCCTTCGTCAGACAGGAGGTCACTTGCATACTCACTTAAGTCACTTTCAGTCAAGGAACTTAAGGAACCAGTTCTGTTTGCTCCGTCTGAGTTACTAAAGGTACTATTATTATTATGAGCCACGTATCCCATGCTGCTCGGAGTGTTTGAGAATCCGAGGCCGGAAGTTAGTTGAATACAATCCGCAGCAAAGGTAGACATGGACTTCCTGAGAAGAGCTGAAGACATTGAGGTTGCGATCGGTGGTAGTTTCGTACCGTGATGAGTTGAGGTCAGGTTGTGCTTGGGTGAGTAGGAAGAGGTCATCATGAGAGATTGTTGGGGAAGATGAGACAACATGGGCTGAGGAGAGATTAAGTAAGACGGTGGGCCATGGGATGGATTGCTGCTGCTGGAGGAAGACGAGGAACACGAAGAGGAAGGAGACGTTGCAGGTGGGGACATTGAGACGATTGAAGATGCAGGTGAACTGGACAAGGAATGAGGAGGTGGATGATGATGGTGGTGGTGGTGATGGACTTGGTGCTGCTGCTTAGCCTTCTTCGATAAAGCAGACAATGGAGATGTAATTGTGACTGGAGAAGGCGTTGGGACGATTATAATTTGGCTCAAAGCTGAAGTAGAAAGTTGACCGTTTAAGGAGAGATTGTTGAGTGTAGCTGCATTCGCACTGAGGGCTGCTGCAGCTGCTGGAGACACGACTGACCTCATGACCGTCTGGATGCAGTCGGGACCTGCGGGAGAGCACGAGGAAAGTGGAGACATCGCGTAGGAAGAGGCTGGAGAGAATTCTGAGGCTGAGGAACTGACACCACCACCGACACTCGACTCTGCGTAATTGCTTGCTCCACTGCTGGAGCCTCCGCAGCTGTTGACAACGGAGGAAGACGTGGAGCCTTCGTTATCTGAAGGATCGTCGCTGTTGAGGAGTTTGCTTAAAGCGGAAATGTAATTCATGGCTAAACGAAGCGTTGTTATTTTAGTCAGTTTCTCACAAGTCTTTCCTTGAGCGTTGACGGGAAGGACGGGATACGCTGGAACGACTTCTTGTAAAACGTCAAAGGCTGTGTTGATCTCTTTCATTCGACTCCGCTCTCGAGCGTTTGCTGTCTTTCTGCGGTATTTACTCAGCGGTGGGGGTTTCTGCTTTGGTTTCGGTTGCTTTTTGGGCTCCATTTTTTGTCTTTTTTCAGTCTCAATCCGATTTTGAATCGATCTGGGACGGAGCGAGTATTTCTCGTAGTTCTTTAACTTCTTCAGAATATCTGGGTCAATGTCGTCCGAGTTGTTATTGGAGTCTGTCAAGCATTCCTCGGAAGTTGATGATGGATGATCCATATCTGCAGATGATAAGGTGGCTGCAGATGATGGAGATGGACGTTTCTTCGCTTTTGACTTGTTTGAAGGCATTTTGACTGAATACTTTTCTCTTCCAGTTATCGCATCTCCCGGAAATGGCTTTGTTCTACTTATTTTTCGTGGAAACTTTCCCGGATTCACAAGCTTTTTTGCATTTCTTTATTTTATTAAAGGATGATTGACTGCAGAAGGAAATGGGTAAAGTTTGTAACACATCGGGAGAAATCAGTCTGACTGTAGAAGCGTGTTATTGTCAGACAACATCAAAGAAAGTCATTGAACATCTTCTCTTCATCCAATTCGTAAATTGTTCTTCACTGTAAATAGAAATTCAGCCTCTCGTCTCTTTCCGTATAAAGCCTTAAAGAGGTGAACAGGAAAAACACATTAAAAGTTTTGTTTCTTTGATACACAAAACTTCTTTCTTCTTCTTGCTTAATGATTAAAAATTAAATTCGTCTCGATCATGAAACTACTCTTGTGTAAGTTGACTATATACTCTTCAAGTAAGTAGCTGCTTCGCTTGATGTGCTTGTGTTAAAATAAAAGACGAGTTTCTCGATAGAAATCTCAATCAATAGAAATCGACTTGATAGATTGTCGAAACTTTTTTCTTCACTTTGTTCTTTCAACAACCTCATCAGTCATCTGCTTCAGCGTCTGTCAAAATCTTCATGAAATGAAACTTCTCGGGACTTTTTGTTTATCAAGCTTTAAAGTTTAAACTTAACGCACAGACACACAGGGTCAAATTGAAAGAACGTTGCAGGTCATAATATATTATTTTTAATTCCTCGAGTTGTTTGGGTTTCCTTCATTCATGTAAATTAAACTGTGTAATCACAAAGACTCCAGCTGGCAATCAAGACCAGGAAACACTCTGTGAGTGTCTCAGTTTCCTATTGAATAAATATAAACTGACAGTTCACCAAGGTGAGAATGTTGTGTAGTCAATTGTGGTGAAATTACATTAACCACAAGTCACAACCAAGATCATTCTCATTATCATCACCACACTGTACTTTTACAACTTACAACTTACAAGTTGCTGGACGGACTGCTCGAACACTCGCTGGTCAGTCGTAATTTTTAGTAGGAATAAAAGTAATAACGCTAACAATGAGAATAAAAACTCGAGAAGAAGAAGTCTTCCCGTCTTGTTAAGTGTCGGTCTTCTTCTTGTTATCAGCTTAGGCTTAAGAAAGAATAAGTTGTGCTATAATATCTTCAGGTTGAATAGCACAGAGAAGTATTATACTCATCTCTTGACAGGATTATTGTAAATTGTAATGCACCGTTTTATATTTATTGTTGTGAATATTTAATGTTCTTTTCTACAAGACAGTTTCGCATGTGAGGTCTTTGATAGCGAAGGAATATTGCATAAAGAACAGTTTACAAGTTTATCGTAGATTTGGTGCGGATTGAGACACAGTCCTGTGGAGAGTCGCAGTCAAGATCCAAGAGATGCAATCGAGTCTCGAGTATTGAACCACACTGGGCAAATTGTATTCTCATCGATCATAAATCAAAGTCGTTTGGGAGAAGTGAATGAATACACTTAAGTCACATTTGCAAAGTTCCACACTACTCAATGATCTCTTTTATTGCTTTCTACGCTAGAATTTGTTTAGTTCATTGTTCAACACGAATCTAGAATTCACTCGAGAATCGAGATGTGATACACTCTCAAAAGAATCGACTACATATGCGGAGATGTCAATTTGGCATTTTTCATTCACCACACTCCCAGCACAATCCACGTCTTTTAGTGTGTCCTTCTCTTCAATCACTTGACTTTTATTAGTTTAAAGGATTTGACATTATCGGCACGGAATGGGAATCTCATGACATGATTTGGATCTCTTCAATTCAATTTCTTCGTCGTTTTTCTCTTAAGCTTCTTTTCCCTTTAGTCTGTGCATTAAAGATCCTTTTTCCCTTCCTTTCTCAGGATAATAGTCTTCCGATGGATTCGTGGTACAATGGTACAAACAGCATTAGCTAAATTTCTGCATTTAAAGTGACTCCATCCAATCTTGGAAAAAGTAACGATCGTTTTGTGGAAAAAATTTGCAAATGCAAATACTCAAAAAGTCACGACAAATTCAAATTTCAAAGCTACACCATTTGGGCTTCGGTACACACAATAAATGTCACGAGTTTACTTGCATACTTTGATGTCAAGTAAAAAGACCTCATCAAAAATCATGGAGACACACACACACTCGTGTATCACCAAAAGAAGGTCTCGTTTCTCCGAACAAGCTTTATATTTATCTGTCCCGTGTTCTCTCCTGTCGTTTAGAATATTAGACAAGGAGCCTTTCGAAATTCATCCGAGGACAGGCAGACTAAGCTCCTCAAAGACACTCTTATGAATTCACCTTGAGTCTCTCAGAGAAACCTCAGATCTATCAATAAGCTTGCAGGAGTATTAAATCAAACGTGGTGCATGGAGTGAGTTCACAGTGTGGCTTATTTTTCACCGAGAGTTTATTTGATATTCAAGTTGAGGTCGGAAGAGATGAAGGACGTATTTTTCATCTTTTTATTAAAAGGACTTGCAACTGTCTCTTTGTGTGTGTAACCACTTTGGTGAGGAAGGATGTCTGTTCAAGTCTGAAGCACTGCTATGTATCAGTTTACCCTCAGAAGAATATTTTAAACTTTGTTCCAACTCAACTTTTACGTGTCTGTAGACTTAACTGGATCTTGTCTATTGTTTCGCAAATTCGCTAATTAATTTTCTTCGAATTTCTCGATAATTATCAAGGACGTAATTAATTAATAACATTTAATTAGCAATTATTCCCAAAACCACACTAATTAACTTTCACTCTGATCGACTAAACTGGAAATGATGGGATTATAAGACGATCTATTTAAATCGTTCCAGTCCAAAATGAGACAAATGAACTTCTTGTTCCCTTAAAAGGATCAAGAAACTCTAAAGATGTTGTGGCATGTAGGGATGCCCAAGAGTTACTAAAGGGATTTGATACCTTTCTTTCTCAATTGTACAGACTAACTGACTTCAAGAGATCACAATGAAGAAGGATTAGAAGGACGGACGAAATAAGAATTTGTTAGTGATGGTAATTCTACATACACATAAAGCCAAAGCAATAGCCAACAGGTAGAGATGATGGTTCACTAGCGACGGTGATCAAATATATGGGAGACGTGATGGGCATATAGGAAGGTAGGCATCATAGGCAGGTAGTACACAACCAACAATATTATGCTTATTAGTGGTGGTGGATGAAGAAAGGGTTCTCTCCTTCGTTAAAAGACTCTCTTCTTCTTCGTCTTCTTAGGGGATGATCAACTTCATCATCATCTTTTTAATAGGTATGTGTGTGTGTGTGTGTGTGTGCATACGTACTGTTCAATATTATATACTTTGACTTACCTTTGAGATTCACATCTCACCTTAGCCTCTGGCTCTTACCCTACCTGTTAGAGAATATTGCATCTACACACGCTTAAAAGATGATCCGGTAAAGACAGGCAGACAGGATGAGTCCCACTAGTAGAGAAAAATCTCGATGAGTTTCGAACTCCCAATACTCCAGAAATTCAAGTACATTTATTTTATGCATAGCTCAGATATAAAGTAGTTCCTTGTCTACATTTGAGTCACATTCTTTACCAAGAAGAAAAATAGCTTGACAAGAGAGAGACTCTTAAGTTCAAGTGAGTCATTCTACAGATTTAACTTAATTCAAGGGACATCTCACATGAATCAAAGGTTGACATAAGTAGTGGATTTTATTGACAATTGATCATTTGGCATTCCAAACGAGTTGTTGAATGGAATTCGAGGCGGAATTGATTTACAGGGGTTGGATTCCTAAAGACATGATAGAATTGACAAGAATGATTGTTCATTCTTCCGTTCCAGCATTTTTCTAGAAATTCCGTGTAGTAGTAAATTAAATTTGTTTGTGCAGAGTCCTGCAGACCAACGGAATCTGATAAATAATAAATTATGGTATACAGTAATAGTTCTGTATTGAGTAGTACGATTAGACATTTTAATTGCCGATTTATTATATACTTTTTCTTAAATTGTTTTAGCTCCCGGCTGAGCAAGACCTTAACAAATGCAGCAATCAAATCAGCCTCTCGTTTGATACACACACAACAAATTATTGCACACAAAGAAGTTTGCATGAAAAGAAATTGGTTGATTCTTGAAGGCAGTAGCAGTTTGCGAATTGACGTGGGTATTCATAAGTAACGATGATTATTATGATTTACGTGCATCCCTCGAATCGCAAGTCAATCTAAGATCGACCAGACAACTACTACTGGTTACTTTCGTGAGAAATCTATGGAAGTGGTAAACTAATAAAGAATTCATGCGTATGGATTTATTACTACAGTCGACTAGTTTCTGTTTTCCTTGAGACGGGTGAACTATCGATCTCACTCTCAGAGATATTCATAAATAAATACAATTCTGTCTGGTGCGAACGAACACTGCTCATTATTTTTATTCACAAACGATAAAATGGCAATATAAAGTGATAGAGTAAATAAATGACAAGTGGGAAGAATGTTGTAGTAAAAAGGAAGACAGAAGCTCTGAGGGATGACAGCATCATTCGCTGTGGTGCCAGGAGTCTGCGATGCCTGAAGGAAGAAGATACAAACTCGCCAAAGAGTTGACTAATAAATTTAACTTTTGTGACCTAAGTCAAGAAACAAGAATAAGGACGAATTATTCACCCATACAAACCATCAACAACACCCTTCGGTACACACATGAAGATTCAAGCCACATGCAAAAGCCAAAACTCTGAGTCAGTTACACAGAAGACAGGTAACTTTTGAAGGCAGCAGACAGACAACTTTTCATAAAGCATGACGAATAAGTTGCTTTATCTTGATGAAGAGTTATAATCGTAATAAAAATAATCCTTAAAATCAGTCAAAGACCAATTATACTTATCATTCTGCTGACTAATTCGCGAGGGAGTTGCAACCACAGGTTCAATACAGTTACACGCACATGGTACCTCGCAGGTTATCTTCTGTGTACCTACCTCAGAGTTTTCAATATTTTAGCAAAGATTGTGAGAAATCGCGAATTACTCATCACACTAACAATTAGTTGTAGGAGGAGGAGGACTAATCACTCGGATCTTGGTCGCATTTGCAGATGGTCAAGCACACTTCTCAATCACATGGACGAAGAAGTGAGGATCAGAGATTTCTCCCAGTGGCTTGAAGTCACCAAAAACATGGTGCTTGACATTTGGCCCAAAGGCTTCCTTCAGAATTCCTGTGAATGACTCAAGTCGATGTGGGTAGTATGACAGACGAAATCGACTGTAAAAAGTAAAAATAATTACTGCAAAAGTCACACTTCTATTTTGTGGATTAGTCATGCCAAGATTGTGATTTTATGTAAAGGTCATCGAGCATGAAAAAGCTGCAAACATGAAGCAACAGAGTATTTTGTATTTTACGAGAATACTGCTAATTACACTAAGCTGAGAAAAGTTATTAGTTTTTCCTGATTCACGTTGTGTCGATTAAAAAGCCTAGAGGTATGTGTAGGAAAGTGAGAGATTAGCAATAAAATGATTTGATGGAGTGTTCATCTTGCTCACCTCAGTCTGCCTTGGCTCACTGACTGATTGCTTGAGTGACTTTTCAATCATGGTGATTACAAAGGAGAGACGCAGGAGATGCAATAAATGCTGCTAATAGTGTTGGCTGATCCATTACAGATAACACATATTGTTAAGCGTGAATTCCCGACAAACTCAAGCGGAGAGCAATCAAGCTGGATACGAACATTCTTTCCTGATATGACACAACGCAGTTCTCATCTTGTTCTTCGTTCACATAGCTAAACAACATTTATCTATCGAGATCACTTTTTCAACCAACTTGCTCCTCAGCCTAAACTCCAATGCAAGTGTAGTAGTGTAATAGTAGTGAGATGCGTAGGTGTGAAGAAGGTAATAAAAAATAAAAGGTAGAAGAGAGGTCATTTGGGCAGGGTGAGTCCACTTTAACTTTTTGCACTCTTTATTGACTGACTGACTCCTTCGAGCAAGATGAGATTTCGTTTGAATCATCATCATCAGCAGAGAAGACCACGAGAGCAATAATTCATTTCTGTTCGTTGGGAATTTTATACAAATGGAAACTGTTCTACAGACACCCAAGAACAAAAATCTCTAGCGCACTTAAGTAATAATTAATGATTTTACTCTCAGTATTAAAAATTGCAGAACTTAGAAGCAGGAGAAGCATCAAAAGTTTTGCGAAATGGTTTCTTACTTCATTTCATCTTTGAAGAACTCTTCTCGATCCTTCCAGTCACATGGAACATCCATCACATAGTCCAAAGTAACTAACATAGGTTTCCTCTCCTTCCATAAAATCGAAGTTTGGATTTCTTGCACAAATTGGCTCTAGAAATGGCAGAGGAAGAAGCATCATTACATATTTAAGACCCACTAAGACCGAAGGAGGAATGAGTGCCAAAAGTGCAAGTGCTGCATTTGCAATAAACCTACGTGATTGAGTGACACACAATACTCAATTTAATCACGTCTCAAAGGTCTTCCTGCAATGGCAATAATAAATGACCTGGGAAGTCTTCTTCAGCCTTCACGCAGCACCTCCACCGATGGTCATTTACATAAAACACATTAAAATGTGTTGACAACCAATTTCACTTTTGAACATGATGGGAAATGTATGAGAATAAGTGAGCAATCCCCAACATCGTCAGTACATAAACTTATAAAGTACATCTCTCTGCGCATCACCTAGCTTAACCGTTCAACCTACACTTCAAATTCCAATTTCACTAAAAGTCTAACTTTTCATTTGCTGACAGACATTTTAACACCTTCTTAACAAACAGTAATGCAATAGTAATAATGGTACTTTTGTTTATTTGTATTATTAACTACATCATGTTGATGATACCAATATGCTTGTGAATCCAACAAGAAGACTCACAGGGTAACCCCAGGGGGAGGTTATAAATATTCATGTCGTACAGTATCTCACACAGTTTCAAGTCACTTACGAACTTTGACTTACTCTTTACTCACGCTTTATGTAATGTGAATGTAAATTAACTTTTCAAAGCTTGCTTTTGCATACATCTACAATCTAAAGATCTAGTCAGTTAGACAGACTCGCAGTGCCGATCTCCTTCATATTCAAGAAGCATAATTGATGGTAAAACATTGTGCTTATTTGTTGTAATATTTTAACTGAATTAGTTGTTTTATAATTTCTGTCATTCTACACTTGCTAACCCACCTCAATCATCCTTACTTTGTTATTATAACCTGAAAAGTTGCTCCCTGATGGGCTCAAGAAAAGATACTGTTACTGTTTAACACAAACGCATTTTTATTCTATCCCATCCATTTGGGTAAATCAATTATCAAAGATTTCTATGCAAATTGCGTGCAGCTTCGCAGTACGCGTTGAAGTCGAGTTCTTCAGTGGGTACGTGTAACTAGATAACTACTCTACTAATTGTTAGCTATGCAGCATGATTGAACATTTATCTTGTAGCGTTGGAACTTGGAAGTTAAACAAACGGTACTTACATTGTAGTAAATGCTCTTGCTCGGAGTCTTGCCAGTATCCAAGATGTAATCGTAGTTGCGGTGGTCAATAATAAGGATCCCTCCAGGTTTCAGAACTTTCGCGAAATTCTCGATAGCTTTTCTAAAGTGCAAATGAATGTAATAAAATATTACAAATTACAATATTAAAGGGATAAAATGTATATTTTATTAATTATAATTAAAAACGTGAAAATTTCGTGGGTTCAACATTCCAATAAGAAATTCTTTCTGATAATAAAAAATTGTGTTTACAAGAAGATGTGCATGAAGATACGAAACTGAAGGATCATCCAAGAAATAATAAAACTAAAGAGAAACTCCGCTCTCGTAAGATTCAGTGAAGTTTTTGTTTGTTCAGAGAAAGTAAAAATTGCTTCTCCATGTCCTCAGGGACAATAGCAAATGTGAAACAAAGTTTTCTTATTAAATCGCGGTGTATTTAACACAGAAGTGTCGACTCTTTGACCTCTAGCGTACTTGTACATTTATACGATGGTAGTCACCATGAAAAGGAAGCTCTAAAAGTTCAAAATGATTTTGACATCGCAATAACTTTGCCTTCGAGCATCTTCCCTCAATTTGAGAATCAGCCAACATGAAACAAAATATTATGAAGAGTATCTGGAAGTTAAGTGGGCGAAATAACACTCTTAGAAGGAGGTCGATAAATTCATCCTTAGAAGTTGTTGATTCAGCCGAGAAATCTATTGTGTATGAAGAATCACGCTCCATGTGTTTGCTTTCGACTTACTCGTGCATTCTGCTGTTGAAGTTTCAAGATTTCAAGTGTAAACGCGTAAAGTTAAGCAAATTGTCGTGGCTTTCTGGATGGGTTAGTTTCTTCTCTTGTGTGTCAACCTTACACTTGCTGCGTATCAAAATATGAAATTGTAGATCGTACTGAACAAATAAGACAACTAGTGTAGGCGTTACTGCCGTGAGATTACACACACATATATAAATAGACTTTCTCCGAGGTGCTCTATTCAAAACTTTCTTCTTTCGTCGTTTTCAAACAAACCTACATCTCCCCATCTGAAATGTTTAGAGTGAAAATACTCTCAGAAGTTGACAGTAAACTTTACGATTTCTTGGATTTTCATCTTTAGATTTACTATACTCAGCCTCGTTCCTTTCACTACTTGAGACATGGCCACATGTATCTCTAATAGTGTCAACTGTATCAGTATTTTGAATTGCCATTTCAACAGAAGCCTTACCTGTATCTTTGAACCTTGTGGTGGTTTGTATCAATGTTATCTGACTAAAAACTGGGTCAAAAGTACTGAACTTAACTTAGGCAGTAAATAACTTGTTATTGCTGTACTCAAGACGCTTTTCAGATAATACATATTAAAGAGTAGTTTACACTAATCGGTATCCCGTACTGTAGTACCCTTGATGCCCTTGAAATTAAACTTATTCCTTAACACAAACTTACCTTTGATCTCTTTGATCTCCTACAAAGTCAGGCAAGTGAGCAAAACTATTTCCAAGGCACATGAGAGCATCAAATCCACCGTCAATTGGAACATGATCCCCCTGAAGACCTTTTGCATCTACGCAAGGTAGCTTTATGTTTCCTTTCTTAGGGCTGGTTTGTCCAAGTCTCAAGTTTGAAGAGGAACTCCCTAAAATCCCACTTGATTCCAAATCGTCTGCAAGACTAAGCCAGTTAGCCTCTTCAATCACTGCAACATGAACAACGATAGGAAGTTTTAAACAAGAAATCACCACGGAGCTCTAGCTGCTGCTTTAACTGTATATCCAACTAGCAAATACATAAATCAATAAAGCTGAATTAAATTGAATCTCATCCTCATCATCGTCCCTTTCATGATCAAACAGCTAAGCTCAAGTCACGATCCTATCAAGAACCTTTCATCTTGTCACCCTCGTCTCTCAGTGCCTTTCTGGCTTCCGAGTTGCCTACTTTCCCAGCCACAACCTTCCTCGTAATAAAGCAGCATCAAACCCTTCGTCTTCCTTCAGTAGGAATGACAGAATGACAGTCACAAGACTGGAAGACGATTCGCAACAATTTTGATCATAAAAACTCATACGCTACTCGCCCACATAATAAGAACTATTCCGATTAAGACCATACATTTTAGGCCTATTTTCATGCACAATTTTCGGCATGAGGCTAACGGGACGCTTTCATAGGACTTTGTTATTAGAAATGCCTCATTTCTTGGGTTCACAAAAATTAAAGTCTTATGCGTCCGTCCAGTTGGCCTCA
>JAQGAC010001275.1:0-14694 GCA_034696585.1 Isotomurus maculatus | reverse complement strand
TAAATTGAAAGCTGCACGATTCCATTCATGACAAGTGAGTGAATTGTCACGCTGACAATATACAGCTCAAAGAGAAAACACAGAAAGTATGTTATACCGAATGTAACTGTTCGTGAAGGATTAATTATTGAATACAAGAACATGGGAGCTTGCGGACGGAATACGAACATCGCACATATTCCCCAAGGGAATACGATTGTTATGCTGAACATGTACAGGATGTAGAAGTTCAGGCAATCGAAAGATATATCCGCAAGGACCACTGAAGATTTATCTGCTCGGAATATAGTTAATGAAACAAAAATAAGTACCATGTTCGTAACTGAAGGTTATGAAACCATTTTTATTTTTTTGTTACATTACGCATTGTATAGTTTGGTTAGTTGGCATTTTAAGATTAATAATTCTTACCGGTTTTTAATTTCCGGTTGAAGTGGAATAGAGAATTTAAAAAATGTTCACAAGAGTTTTGATACAGAAGGATCCTTAATAGTGAAAAGAATCCCCAGAATCGTCCAGAAGCAAAAATGATACCAAATACAAAGTCAACTGTCCCTAAGTTGTTTGATGAAGTTGAAATATTTACGAATATTCTAAGATCGAAGAAACCATAGCACACCAAACTTGTCATTGCTGCAGTGAAAATACATTTACGAATTTTGGACGGTTTATGAGTAATATTTCTGCGTTCTTTGTCGAAATTTAGCAATGTGTAGCAAAGGTAGAAACCAAAGTTGGCAACTCTTCCAAACGATCTGATTGATTTTTCTGTCAGCATTCTTATATTCTAGATTCAAGTCTATTTGGTGATGTATTCGAAGCAGCGATGCTGTTTAGTGTGTAGTTGGAGTGGAATTGAGTACACTGTAGAAACTGACCCATAGATGCGTGAAAGACAACAACGACAAGTTGAATTAACAACCATTTGAGTCTTATTGAGTTTGGCAAGGTAAATAATTGAAAGGCACTATATTCACAGTATGTGGGTGTATAATTAGCCAGAAGATAGATATGTTTTGGTCGTCGTTATAATACTCTAATTGGGCTACGTTTATCTCAGCCAATTAGTAGCCCACACTTAAGTCAGGTGTGTGGCAAGCGTGTAGTTTTGATGTGATTGTTACCGTGACTGTCAATTTGTTCTGGTTACATTCCTCAGCTTTGTTTGGCTGGTTTGTGATAATAACACTTTGTCCGAGGGTCAATATTCGTTTGGAAATTCTAGCCAATTTGCATCAAAGTATTTAGGATTAGGGTTGGGGAAAGTTGTGTTTGTAGATTAGAATAAACTTAGACGTCACTAAGCATTCCTCTTAACTTTGTCACCTAGTAGAAACCATATATTTACAAGTATGACTGCACAGATAATTTTTGCATGCGCCTGTTATTGTGACTTTGTGCTATGAAGGAAAGCTAAGTTTTCCCAAAATTATACAATGTTACGAAATCTCGTGTTAGTTTTCCTCGAGGTTGTCATACCACCCACAACTTCATGTAAATCAGTACATGCACAATTTCAAGTTATGTTTTAATGATAAAGCACAATTTAAGTTACACGGAGGGGTGGGGGTGGTTCGGGGGTAGGGACCAAAAATGATCTCCAGTAAGCGAGAGAGAAAATGAGCGTTGCGTGGGTCGGGAGCTCAACACGGGGAGGTATGGGACTTTCTCTCTCTCGCGAGTTGCGTGTGCGGGAGGAGGAGAACGGAGGGCCCCCGCACGCAATTATAATGGGACTGCGCGCTACTTTAAATGGACCCTGCAGGGCCCAATGTTATTTTTACACGGAAATTTTTTCACTTTCGTGTTTTTTACGCCCAAATGTGTCGACTAGTATGTGTCACACTTCTCAACTCTCCTATCAGTTGAAAACCCTTCCTAGTCAGCCAATTTGAGTACAAGGAGAAGTGAGGACAGGGCCATGCTCTCTCATGATGTTCTTATGAAAAAGAAAAGGGCTTTTTTAAAAAAGCTTCATCTTATACAAATATCAAAATTTTCTTTTGAAATCGGTCTCTAATTAAATCTAAAGGGTTTCATTAAAAAGGTACGTAATTCGTTTCTTGATTTTTTTCCTCTAAGTAAGAAAAACTGAGAAAATTCTTCTTTTTCTGGGGTTTTGGTGTATTAGGGAAAAGTTGCGGGAGTGAGTTGGGTGTTTCATTGCAATTAATGTTAGAATTATTGAAAACGGGGCCAGTAAGTGTTGGGGGTAAGTTGGTGTTTTGAAGTTCAATTTATTATCCACTGGGAAATACGAAAGAAATTCTCCGATATTTAGAATTGTACACGGCCTAATTTATCTTAATATATTCTGTCCCTTTTTCTCCCAATATATGCTTCATTCTTTACATTTGTAAGTAGGTAGTTCGTTCAAAACTTATCGAAGATTACGAATTATATTGACATAAAATTTTCTTCACGTTTTAGTATTTCTGAAAAGAGCATCACCACAACAGAAAATGTTTGTAAAACCGATTGAAGAATCCTCAAGCTGCAACTGTTTCAACCAAATAACTTCCAGGTTTAATGCTACCAACCGCATAATAGGCGAACGTTTTAGCTCTCTCTTCATTTACATACTTCTTGGCACTTCTAGCATTCCAAGCTTCAACAGAAAGATGCAATTACTGATTCACTGTAAGACTTAAGCAGTTTCTTTCTTTGTTCTCAGAAAAATAAAAGCGCTATTTAGCAATCCACCGAGCAATATTTACCAAACCCCGAATCAATTCTATACCATACATTCAAAAATTAAATTTTAGCGTTTAACTGCCATCTGAAAATTATTAGATATTTTCAACAATTGCGTATCTGCTTGAATTTATTTCTCCACATTGCTTTGAATTTAGTTTCAGGCAAAGTCCAAGATGATATTCAATTCTCCATTCGTATTTCGTACAAACGTTTTGAATGCTGCACCATTTAAAAGTCCGCATAGTTCTTTTTCCTACCGTCTTGTGTTCTTGCATAAAGGCTACTAGTATACTCAACTGAAAGAAAACTTCAACAACGTGATATTAAATTGTCATGTAAGTAGCTTGTTCTCAGCATCGTGCTTCACCTTTCACAACATAAGGTCTTCAAAAACTGAAACAACTAATGTCAATATAGCAGACAAAAAATTCCTGAAGTAGTAATTATTTTCACAGCAGAATTGCGGTAAATGCTAAGGTAATTGTAAAACTCTATGGCCATGCTCAGATTATAGAATAAAGATTGTAGTGTCCTCTACTTAGAGAAGTCGGAGAACCAACACTCACTTCAAAATCATTTTAGAAATGTCCTTTACTCTGTATCGTCATTTTCAGGACTCCTGAAAGCCTTCCCATGTTGATAGACCTGTGGCCAAAGATGGGAAGGATTTCCCGATAATCCACGGAGTCCCGGCCATAGATTTCATGTGTATTCAGGAAGGCAAAAATCTAAATAGCTTCCAGTTGCTAGTTAGTTGTTGCATTTATTTATTTTCGCTACGATCAGTGTGATTTTTTGCATGCATTTATCCTATTAATGATACTTTTGTAGCTGGCTACTAGTATTTCAATGCATACAACTCCAGATGTTGCAAACAAGCACATAAAAAATCCGTAAGACAGATTTTCAAGAACTTTTAAGCGAATTGGAACTGCCTCCACGGCTAATATTTGCCGGAAATCATTACCATTTTTGCTTTCACCAAGTAGCTGAAATTTAATTCTCTGTCTTTGAACTTCCTGAGTTCTATTTTCAGTCTCATTATTCTGAAGCGACTTTATTACAGAATCTGTATTGGCGTGCTTTTCCCAGTATTGGTACAACCCGCTTTGCGTCAACTCCCCAAATGTTCTGAATAAAAGAGGAGTTAGCGCATTTATATCCACGATAAGCATTTTTCGCGAACTAAATAATTCAATGGTTTCTCTCATTAGCACACGAACACGTGGAAATTTATAACTGACGATGCATTTCATCTTTTCTAATTTAGCTGAGGGGTCAATCACAGCAAAAGGTTCGTTTATTTTCAACAATCCTTCCAAGATTTCTTTTAGAGCAACAGAGCTGTCAAAATATGACTCGGTCTTGTTTCTTACTTGCACTAAAAATTTCGAGTACTCAGCTTCTTCTGGGAACTGTTTTAATAGCTGTGGAACAATAAGTGTTATCAGCGGCGACAATTTTCCCATTCGTACGCCATCATCTGCGCTAGTGTAATTTTGCTTAAATTTTTGGGGAGACTCCCTGGACCTCTTTTAAACAACGTTTTTGAATATTCGGAGTTTTATGGAGCAAATAAGGTGATATGCTAAATTTATGTCAAATTGCCCTATGGTTCGCTACTTAGAGAACGGACGGGGGGAATTCGAGGCAACTTCTCAAAAACAATCCTTGACCGATTGGTAAGTTCTTAGGGCTTGAAGTTTCGAAGGATTCTACTTGAAGGAAAAGGAGATATAAAAATTTGGATGAAAAAAAAACGGAAAACATTAAAAAATTGCGTTTTGTAAGAGCTGGCACTTCTGTTGGCGCAAGTTTGCGCAAAATATTTTGATAGTTTTTTAGATTAAAATGGACCGACTGATAGTGTATGAAACTTGGGAAATGCAATTTTGTAAAGCTTTGATGGGTCAACCGTTTTCGCCGATTGAATAACATGGTAATTTATTTCACCATCAGTGATACTAACTACCGCAACCGTCATTTCCTAAAGTTAAGGCATGTCTTAAAAATCAGATCAAATAAGTTAGTTTAAGAAACCATAAAAACATTTTGCACAAACTAACTCCAACTGAAGTGCCAGTTCGTTCAAAACGCCATTTTAACCATTTTTCTTTTTTTTTAAATTCTAGTACTTCATTTTCCTTGAAGTAGAATCCTTTGAAATTTCAAACCGTATTCAGCAATCGTCACAGACTGTTCTTGCGAATTTGTCTCAAATTTCCCAAATCCAATCACTAAGTAGGAAATCCATGGATCAATTTCATCCAAGTCTCAAAAATCCCCCGATTTGCTCCCTAAAACCAAAAGTATGCACAACACTGGTTAAACCAGGCCCAGGGAGTTTTTCCCTAAAATTTGAGCAAATTTACACAAAGTTTTCTTCCATAAAATCCCAAGATTCAAACGTGTGCAATGTCATGTTTGAGTCCAAAACGTCCTTTAATGAATTGGGTAAATTCGCGTAGTCTTGTTGTAAAAGAGATGAAAATAAATTGCTTTTATAAATATTTCCCATCACGAAATTGAAGAAGTATAAAAAAGTCACACTGATTACTACGTAATTCCGTTTGAGACTAAACTTCGATTGGCGGACAAGGGTCACAGATTGCTCCAGTATTGTTGATGTGACCCTTAATGCTATGTTGACAAGACTGAAAAAGCTACAATCTTGATAACCACACATTAGAACCATCGAAGATATGGATATAACCAGAACATTCAATATCCAAATTAATGTTCCAAATGGATTCTGGAATGCCGTGGTTTCGATATACTCAGAGTCAGTGACAATTGCCAACACGTATGACTGCGTTGAAACTAAATGAGAGGAAAATTCCCTTCGGGATAGCGCTGAATTAAGCAAGCTCAAGATGTGCTTTTCGACTACTACGTACGACAAAGTAGGCCAATAAACCATCATTCCATAACTTGGTGCCACAGCCGATATTGTAAAGTTGTACCTTCTACTTGCAAGCAGAATTGCGCATTGAGATTCAGGAGTGTTTAGTTTATCCAAGCGCAAACTGCAATCATTTAGATTAGTGTTAATTGACAAATCTTTGTCATACACGCTCTGAAACACAAATCTTTTATAAAAGTTTGTAGCATAGTTTTGACGTAAAAAACGACCAAATTCGATTGGATCCAATGACACGAACTCAGTTGTTTGACAACCCGACGCAACCATAGGGCAGCCACTGTTCACAAACTGTATTTCCTTTTCAGTGTAAAAGAATCGCCTTGCTCTCAAAGCGTAATTTAAAGGGTCGCCATACCAATAAATAAGATCTGGATAGCTCGATAACAAAGAAAACGTTACAATTTTGAAGAAAATATAAGTAGGATTCTCTTTTAATCTAGGCATAACAGTAAGCACGCTGTGTATGAAGTAAGGTGCGATCCTAGGCTCTAGAGAACTGGCATAAACGAATGTCAAAAACGTGTGACCCAAGCACTTAGGAGTCAGACGTGATGGTAACTTAAATTCTCCAAACGGGTATTCGTTATAACGTCCCAAGTCAACTGCCGTAGTGGTAACCATGATGCTTGTCAGGAGTACAGGAGCAGTAAAACTTAGCTTCGTATCCGACGGAACATGCGGCAAACGGAAATCTCCGACAATTTGAATTGTGCATGGCAAAATAAGACTTGCAATTTTGTGGTCCATTTGTTCAAATTGCATTTGTCGCCTTTCACAAAATTTATTTCTTGCTGATCAAACTGCAAGTGACTGTTTCCATTGCCTTTCTGTGTGTACTAGTGTACTACTCCCTCTTGGATTAAACAACTTTGGAAAAAATGTGTGTATAAGGAATAAAACACAAGTCTTAAGATATGTGACACTTCCACTGAAGCAGAACCCAGGATGCACAATTCTTGAGGCTATTTTAAACCTAACGTAGTACACTTTGTAAAAGTTTAAAAATATGATAATTAGTTCTTTTACAGAAACCTTGAACTTTTGCCTCGTTAAGAAGAAAAAGTACAAAAGTAATAAAATTGTGTTAAGCCAACAAAATTTTTTTCAGTTCTTTTGCCAGTCTAACAAAGACAAAATATTTACACATTATTTCAACTGCCACTCTTTATGTATACATACAAAAGAATCCGTTTCATAAGTAGACCGACTAAACAGAACATTGCTGGATATGGTTGGGTTCTTTTGTTGGACACCTATATATTTTTCGTGCATAACTTTTATTCATGTCATTAGATATTTCAGATCTTGACAACAAATGGTTCTGCTTATAGCATCATAGCCCCAGTTGAATTGTTTGCAAGGAACAATAAATTTTAAAATTTTATTTTTAGCGTCTAACTATTTCAAATGCTTCACAAGTAAATTTGCTCCAGAAGTATTATTGTAAATTTACTTGAATAGATTAACACTCTGTTGTTCAGTCGATTAAAATGATAAGTATATTCAATCGCATTGTACGCTTTAAGTTTTATTTTTCCCGCAAAGAGTATCAAATGAAAAGATTCATATTATTACGTTTTCTTTCCCATCGGAGTGTGTATTATTTAATATACACATTGTTCCTACCCGAACGAAAACAAGAATCACTCTAAAAAGAATTCCTGCATTCTTATAGCTTTGCTTTGTGCCTTACAGTGCCTTAACTAAAGACAATTGCATAACCAGTCATTTTCTGGAGCCACGTATTGATTTTCCATTTCATTTTTGCTCAACATATTCTACGAATTATTGGAGTAAACATATTTGAACGTTTATTGAAATAATCTTAAATGCAACTTAAATCACTAACAGGGGTCAAATCGGTATTTCTCAGATCTGATGGGAGTTCTACCCCGTCGGCCTCCAAAACGGGACTCGCCTAACTGTCTCTCCGCAAAAAAGGGTATCTCCAAAATAACGGACGTCCCACATGCAAACTCAACTCCAAACTCCTCGGCTCCCAGAATACCCCAAGACGACCGACGCACGGCATGTTCTTTGAACTATACAGAAACGTCCTGTCGTCCAACGGCACCCCAAAGGTTGCCTTTCCGTACAAATGGAACGTCAGCTTCTTCTCATTACACGTCACTCCAATTCGTGCTCCTGCGTCAAATCCTTACCCAACTCCGACCCAACTTCCCCAGACTCCCATGCGCCACTCCCACAAATTCAAAATTAATGCTTTACACGGATTTTGAAACGCTGTTGGTTCACTAAATTCAGAGTCAGTCGCAATATCTATCTCGAAAGGTTGAAATAAAACCAAATTGGGAAAAATTCCTTTGGATAGCCCTATCGAGAATTTAGAAAATTCAAAACAGCTTTTCTAATAATGAGTAAATACTACAGCTTATGTACATGGTATTGAACAGTTCGTCTGACAACAGATCTTGTGACGTTGTAAAGTTGTACCTTTTACCTAGCCATTTAGGGAATCATGATGCAGGAGTGTTCAACTTATCGTGTGCAGGCTGCAGTCATTGGCCCCAGTTCTCATTAAAAATCTGTTGTTAAACTCGCCGTGGAAAATCTTTTATTAAAATTCTTGATGTAAATTTCACGCAAGAAACGACGAAACTCAATTATTTCCGCCGATAAGAACTCGTTTGCTTTACAATGCAGACGAGGAATGCATTCAGTGTTCGAAACTCTTATTTCTGTTTCAGTGTGTATCAAAATAAAATTATTCGATATTCAGGAACGTACAAGTTCTAGTCAAGCATGAAATTTTCTGTTCCATTTGTTTCCAATGTGTGTTTCGGGTTTCAGAGTTGTAAGTAGTTTGTTAAAAAGTTTTCGAATAATACGAATGCCAGAGACATAAAATGTCCCTTCACTTTGAATAGTCCATAAAGTGTCTCACTACAATTGAAAATGTTTGCAAAAGGATTAAATAATCCTTAATTTCCACTGACAATGACAGAACATAAATGATACAAGTTGCAAATGATTCTACGAAAGAGTCCCTACTATTACTTGATTACCTTCAGAATTTTTGATAGATATTATTAACTTGCTGCGTATCTGCCTGAATGCCATTGTTTATTTCTTTCAATTAAGTTTAATATAAAGGCAAGGATGCTATATAATAGCAATGTTTATTTCGTTAATGATGTTGAGTGTAACTCCCTTTGTAAATTCCCAATTTATTCTTTTCATTGCGGATTGTATTTTTCAACATAATCTGTTTTTATTACTGACTGAAAAGATACTTCAGGAAAGTAGTATCAATTTTTCAGATTGCTTCTTCTCTCCATCATCGTACTTTTCTTGTTACAAAATAAGCTTCCTTAATAACTGAATCGAGAAAATTCCAACTAGCAAACAAAAACCCAAAAATGGGTATATTTTCCCCAGCAGAATTGCAGCTATTGCTAAGGCAGTTGCAAAATATGATGGCAATGCTAAGATTTCCAGAAGTCACTTATGCTAGTAACATAATTTAAAAATTTTTATCCAAAGAATACAAATCAATTACGGTCATCTGCTCATAACAGTCGGGTGACCCACATTAACTTTGACATTTTCATTGAATTGTTATTTCAGTTTCGTCATTTTCAGGTCCTCTGTAGGTTATTACACTCCTTCCCCTGTAAAAAGACTGTTTGCTAAAAATAGGAATACTTGCCCGTCAAATGCACGGAGTTCAGACCAACGACTACCAACGTTTTCCGGATGGAGAACTCCAGCACATTTACCAGCTGTTAGTTATTTTACGTTCCCTAATTGTTTTCCGTGCAATACTTAATTATGAGTAACGGGAATCTAGTTAAAGATTAACTATCTCTGCAATTTAGAAGATAGCCTTTTTTGGTCTCTTTGAATTGGAAAAGGAAGCAGTAGAAAGTGGAGGTTAAGAGATAATATTTCCAATGCAACATTACGTACGGTTCAACAACGGCAATTATTGCAATATTTGATTTGCTTTACCATCAGTGTGATTCATGTCCATCCATTTTCCCGTTTTATGACACCTCTATAATAAGCGGCTAGTCTTTCAGTAAACAGAACACCTGATGTTGAAAGCAAGCACACACAAAACCCGTAAAACAGATTTTCAAGAACCTGTAAGTGAATTGGAACTGCCTCCAAGGCTAACATTTGACGAAACTCGTTGCCATTATGACTTCCTCCAAGCAGCATAAACATTATTTTCTGTCTTAAAAATTTCGTGTTTTGATCATCCGTCTCATTATTCTGCAGAGACATTATAACGGAAGATACACTGGCGTGCTTTTCCCAGTATTGGTACAATCCGCTTTGTGTCAACTCCCCAAAGGTTTTGAATACAAGAGGAGTGAGCGCATTGATATCCATCATAAACATTTGCCGCAAGTTAAGCAGTTCATGAACTTCTCTCTTCAGCACACTAATACCTGGGAATTCATAATTGATTATATACTTTAATTTTTCCAATTTTGCTGCGGGATCAATCACAGCAAAAGGTTCGTTAGATTTCAAAAATTCCTCCATAACTTTAGGCAGGTCAATAAAGCTGTCTAAATGCGACTTGGACTTGTTTCTTAATTGCATCAAAAGTGTAGAGTACGCAGCGTCGGCTTTAAATTGCGGTATTAGCTCAGGAACAATGAAGTTTATTAGTGGCGACACTTTTCCCATTCCCAAGCCATCGGATTCCTTAAAGTCCCACGATTCAAACGTATGCAATGTCATATTTAAGTCCAAAACTTCTTTCAAGGAATTTGGTAAATTCGCGGATTCGCGTTGTAAAAGAGATGAAAACAAATTACTTTTATAAATATTTCCCATCATGAAATTGAAGAAGTACAAAGAGGTCACACATATCATAACGTAATTCCATTTCTGTGCTAATTTAGACTGGTTGACAAGGGTCACAGATTGTTCTAAAAATGTTGACGTTACCCTTAAAAGTATGTCTACAAGACTGAAAAATCTACCATTTGTGTACCCAAACATGAAAACAAAAGATGTGAATGATATAACAAGAACATTCAATATCCATATATCTGCTCCAAACGGATTCTGAAATGCCGTTGTTTCGCTGTACTCAGAGTCAGTGACAATTGCCAACACGTATGGCTGAATTGAAATGATATTTGGGGAAAATTCCCTCCGATATAACTCTAAATTTAGCAAGCTCATACTGTTTTTTCCGATGATGAAATACGACAAAATAGGCAAAAAGTACGGCGGATGAACATCAGGAAATACCGCGGATGTAGTAAAGTTGTACCTTCTACTTGCAACCAGAATCGCACATTGAGATTCAGGAGTGTTTAATTTATCCAAGCTCAAACTGCAATCATGCAAATTTGTGTTAATAGACACTTCTTTGTTATCCACACGCTGAAAAATAAACCTCTGGTTAAAGTTTTTAGGGTAATTGTGGCTTAAGAAACGATGAAACTCCGTTGGTTCTTTTGATACAAACTCAGTTGTTGGACAGCCCGAAGAAAACGTAAGGCAGCCGCTGTTTACAACCCTTATCTCCTTTTCAGTGTAAACGAATCGACTTGTTCTTGAAGTGTACTGTAAGGAATCACCATTGAACCGACCTAACAGATCCGGGTGGCTTGATAACCAGGAAAACGTCAGAATTTTAATGAAAATATACGTGGGATTCTCTTGTAATCGAGGCATGGTAGTAATTACGGTGTCTATAAAGGTAGGAACGAGCCAAGGCTCTACAACACTTGCGTAAAGAAATGTCAAAAAAGTTTGGTTTAAGCACTTTTGAGTTTGATAGGGGAGTAACTTGAATTCAGTAAGAGGGTACACATTATATCTTCCGTAGTCTCGTGACGAGGCGTTAGTTTTTGTATACAATATAGGAGTTGTTAAGGTTAAATGCGAATCTGATGGAACGGATGGCAAATTTAAATCGCCGACGATTTGAATTGTGCATGGCAAAATAAGGCTTGCGATCGTTTGCTCCATTTATCTAAATTAAATAGAATTTATAACGATTCGCACGAAAATCCTTTGATCCAACAGGAAGTTGTTTCTTCCAGTTCCAAAATGTAATTATGATCACTGCATTCCCGTATAATGACAATAATCATTTCTCAAGAGGTTATTCAGATCTATTAGAACAGGATTGACACTGAATAGCAAACCCCCTGAGACTTTACAGTTTAACACAAATCCCGCGATCACACGAAGCCATTTTAAATCCGACATAGTATTCTTTTCAAATGAAAGAAACAAGAATTTTCACAGAAACCTCCAACTCTAAAGGAAAATTAAAAGAACAGTAAAAGTTTGTTGAGTTAAGAAAGGATCTACAAGCTTTCTTCTATTACAAACACAAAACGTACGCAATTCCAGCTGCTTTTTAACACTTTTGCCTACACATACTACAGGTTTCATCATTATACAAATACAGGCCAAGTACATTATCATCACGTAGTTTATACTTTGGTTTTATCTTTCATTTAAGTATTGATCATTATGTCATTACCACAAGTAAATTATTTAGGGTGCACACGCAATTCTCTGTTCCATTTTGATTGTTCAACTTCTTCGCTTCCTTCAAAAACACCTTTGTTCCTAAAATATTATTGTAAATGCTTGTATTTAGATTAACTATCTACTACTGTACAATTGATTACAGTGTCAGGTTTTTACAATTACATTGTAAGCTTTAATTTGAACTTCTTCTTTTACAGAATTTAAAGACCAGATACAATTTTAAAGTTTCTTTCTCATCGTAATATATACTTGTACCCCAATAAAGATAATAATCACCCAACAATAAGAATAGCGTCATTTTTTTCTTTGCTTTGTAATTCACAGCACGTAACCTTAAGATAATTACATAGCCAGTCAGTTTATCCAGCCCCGCATTCATTTTCTATATCGTTATTGCTCTACATTTTTCGATTAATTGGAGTAAACATAGTTTAATTTTTACCGTACTAATCCTATAATTCCCTTTCATTCTGTAAACTAATTCTAATACATATTTCTCAAATCTTGTGAGCTTCGATCTTGTCGACCTCCAAAAGACAGAGGTACAACTGTCCCTCTGCACGTGGAGACTGTCTCTTTTTGTTATCAAGCAACTCAGTGCTGGAATGCTCCTCCAGCTGTTGTCCAAGAATGCGAAGAAAGAAACACATTTGAAACAAGTTTGAGGAAACTAATGTTAAAACTAAGAGAAAACTGTTATCAAAATGACAACTGCCGAATTATTAACAAATTTAACTTAAGAAATGTTTAAATTGACTCATTGTTAAAATTTTATAACTGTAACTTTAGTAGTGTTATGCAAGGGAGGTAAATTAGCATTGAGTATCAAATTTGTTTTCTTATTACCTCTGTGACCTAGCACTGGAATGAATTGTACAACAATTATGTGTTATCTGTCACGTTAATAAATTATACTATGACTATGACTATGTCTCTGCCAAAGAACAGGCTTCCCACAACCAATATTTTCCTTCATACTGGCTCAACTTTAAATTAAAAGCAAAACTATACTGGTTGTATGTTGCAGGGCGCTCCTGCTTTCACCGTTTTGTGGTAGCTTTAGACTGATTTCCTCCCACTTATTGCTAACTTGACATTAATTCAACATTAATGGAGCTTACTACAACATTAACTTATTATTAATTTGTTGACTCACATCACTTAACAGGATAAAAACTTCAAGAATACGCAAATAATCCGTGTCACATTTATAAATAGACAACCTTTTTTTGATAGACACAACAGCAGTACGTTAAATTAGAAACTGATTCACTGTTCTATTAAAAAGCATTAAGAGCAGACGAAATTAAGGTTTAAGGCAGGAGAACAGATTACGTATCTCACAAGTAACCCAAAGTCTTAGAGGAGATCTTTATAACGGAAGGGGGGCTGCATTGCCGGTTGTAACTTCTGTAAAGCCTGGCGTATTTCTTATTTCTTTACTCATTCTTAATGTTCTTAAAATGTGCTTATACGCGCGGATGTTTGTCTCCACCGATATCTGTTGGCTATGATGAAATGAAATGATGTCCACTCCAATCTATGACCTCAGTTATATTCCTATCACATATCAAATTCAGTGAGTGAATAATCAAGTGGTTTCCTGGCAGATCACCGCAAGGAAATACGGATTGGGCAAATAAATTTGGTTGGCTTTGATGTATTTATCTTGTCCACATCCGTTTTTCTGCGTCAAGATATCACAAGTATGTTTCTACATGTTGTGTGAGTGCATAAACTGTATGCATCAAGAAATGAATAATTATCACATGAACATGTGATATGTGAATGTAAAAGACAAGATCAGAGTCAAGGTAACCTTCGATAGATTAAATGACCAGGCAACCAGAGTCAATGTCCATCGACTCTGGTTGGGCCGGTTTTTGATTTTTAGGAAATATAATTTTTATGAAATATCAATAAGTATATAAGGGGAAATGTCTAGTTCCTAAGGAGTTGAAACTAGGGAGTCAGAGAATAAACACCTTGTTTATGGAATTCGATCTTGGCTGATTCGCTTCTTATCACATCATCAACCATAAAGAAGACAAGAAATTACATGGTGGCCCCGAGGTTGTCCTTTCTACACTACATAGGACGGACCATGTTCCAGTCTCACCCGCATCTTCCCGTCTTGTCCACTATGAAGGTAAGGTGTTTATAACTCACCCATCTGACCCCCTTGTGACAACTCCTAGGCAGGGGTGCACACTTGCTTAGTTGTATACTCAATAATCATTTCATAATTGTATGTTATCTTAGCGCATAAATAGTGCCTACATGTTTATATAATACTTAAGTCAGCATTAGCTTATCCATAAAATAACCATATTCGTACGAACTACCATATGAGCGACTCCGATCGCCAACTGCGTAGTCAAGGCGAGGCATCTTCCCCTCTAGATTTAGATGCTCTTAGAGCTAATAAATTAGCTATCAATCGCATTCGCAAAAATCTCATCCTACCATCTCAACCTGAAGGCGTCCACAACACTCCTGTAACTCCTGTTCTATCTCTCGCCCCATTCAGCCCTACATGGCCTACCTCCCCATTATCTAGTAGTATCCTCAGACCTCCC
>JAQGAC010001274.1:0-14695 GCA_034696585.1 Isotomurus maculatus | reverse complement strand
CACATGTCGTACTTTAAGAATGACTACTAATTAAAAGTAGCTAATTAATATTAAACAATTAGTGCCCATTTATTGCGTAATGGAATGTGCAAGGCTATGCACACATCTCAAATAGGACTAACAAGAACATGACACAAGTGCAGTGCAATAAAACCAAATTGAATTTTCGACTGCTCAATGTGCAGTCAATCTACCTGAATAATGTTACGTCAAATAATCCTGCAACACACGAAAAGGGCATTCACAACCCGGTGGGTTTTATTTTGACAACAAATAGACGACTATAAGTGTTAAAAGAAAGCCGATGCGTCTGACCACCCTCCAAGCATCCATTGAATTCGATACAGTTTTATAGATTTTGCCTCAACCGTATCAACTTAAGGATAGATCATAGATCATTTAACCCTTATGGTGCTCCTCTGAAATGAAATAGTTCAAGCAGAAAACTCCTCAATTTGTTCGAAGAGACTGAAAGAATATTATTATTTTGTATGGGAGTTCTGCTCTGGTCCTCACTTATAGGAATGTTCCTAAGACTCTTGTTATATAACGAGTGGAATTTTGATGTATGTCGAGTTGTTGAGTAATTCTGAAACTCTTGGAGTAAAGAGAAAGTAGAGGCCATTGTGAGACGGAGTGTTTAGACATGCAAGATATTGTGTGTTTAATATTTGGTCATGATGATCATCAATAAATTACATAATATTATTATATTGCGAGTGTTTGAAAGAATGACGAGGAAAAGTAACGAAAATAAGGCAATTAGTGCCCATTTAATGCGTAATGCAATGTGGAAGTAAATATGAGTTGACAGAGAGGTAATTTGATCTTCTAACACGATTCACTGTTTCACTCCTCTCTTGAATGTGAAATTAAATAAAGATGAGGTTGTTGCATAGGCTGTGAGTGCAGCTGATGCGGCACAGATTGAGGTTCATTTGCCATACACCGTGCGTCGTAATCCAGAGATTGAGAACCTCCGAAAGAGTATTATGAATGTGAGCATCGCTTTTTTCTTCCTTCATTTGGAATTAGATAGAATAGTAATTTGGGGAAGTTTGACAATACAGCTTTTGATGAAGAGTACAGCGGCTGAAGCTGAAAGGTTTGGGTTATGATTCTGACGCTAACGGATAGCATGAAATGAATAAAAGAATCTGGTGCAAGGCATGGGGGATGAACCAGGGAGAGACGGATTGGGCCCATTAGAAACAACTGACTGCATGAAATCAATTTGCTCACAAAATATATCAAAATTCATTATTTGTTTGCCCTGTGGGTTCCATTTACGACGAGGATGTGCTTTCTGCTGTATTCCTGCAGGGAAGTCATTCTCCTTCTTAGTTGACCGAGAACTCATTTCTAATAGGAGCCATCTCCACGCGATGTGAGCTCAGGGTCTTCGGAGATGAGTGAATGTGAGACTCTCTAAAAGGTGCACATCATTTGCAGACCACACTTTCCCTTCGGTATTTTTATTAACGCATTATAATCATTCCACATAACCTATGAAGTCTCGCATTTGAGCAATATAAAACAATAAATAATAGACTCATTAGGAATCCCCGTAGGGTTTCCTTGTAGATGTCGTCTTAATAATTAAGTACGTAAGCTTTTATGAGAATCTCCTCTCGCTCTATGCGGGCATCAGTGCGTCCAGCCGGAGACTTCCGGGTATTAATAGGTGCTTATAGGTGACGGACTTCACACTACACAGACACCTCACCTGCTCGTGCACGCTTTCTGGCCATCTTGCCTTAAACCCGACCAGTTACCAGGGTGCTGTAGTAGCAATCAACCTGTGATTAATCTATTTTCATTTTCGAAGATACAAATCAGTTTGACTTACAAAAAGCAGCAGTTAATCTGTTCAATTACACATAAATTAACAAATCAGTTAAACCGAATAATTCTAGTCTGATTACTCTTAAGTATCAAATTTCAGTCTGAGTGCTTTTAGATTGAATGATTCACATCATTCACACATTTCCCACAGGTTCATCACCACATAATCTGAACAAACTATTTACCCAAGGGTTCAATAAAGAGCCAAGAGCCCTTGTAATTTTCCCCTGAGTATCATTTATACTTAATGCATGCCGAAAGCCGCTACTAATCTATCACTTGAGTTTGAGTAGACCTCACGTAAGTGGGAGTAAAACTTATGTTAAAGTACAAATGTAAACACAGATACAATAGTGAGAACAATTGAATGTAAGAAATAAGCAAGTTTGTGTGCGTTTGAATATTACGTATTCTTGCAAGTTGTTCTCCGGAGTTGTATTAAATGGAAAAGAAGTAGAAACAGAGGCTTCCACAGGATGAAAAGTAATTTCCTCATTCGACTAATGCAAAGGGAACTCATCATGTCTCATCTCCAGAAAGTTTTTAATAATAAAATGTAGAATAATGGATAAGAGGAAAGGCATAAAAGGGAATTAAAATTCGACTGAGATTGTGAGGAAGAGTAGGACGGAGTTCTCTGGCAGTGCTGAAAGAAAGCCATTATTTAACCTCCAATTAGTTGCATCTCCAAAGGATTCCACTTGGCTACCCCTTCTGCCGTATTACTCCACGTATAGAACGTGACTAGAGGATTTTAAAAAACGAAGCCTGTTCGTGACGCAGATCAAGATACCATAATGGCATATGGGATGCCTAGAAATTCCATGAGTGAGCGAACACTTATATCATTTCAGGGAGAGAAAGTTCATTGTAAAAAGTTCTTCCCCGAGCTTAATAATGGAAACGGATTTTGAAGGAAAGAAAAAGAAACCTAATTATCAAAGGGATCAGTGTTTTTGGCATGTGGTTTTTCAACTTGCGAAAAATTATTCCATTAAGCGATTAAATTAAAAGTGAATTTTTCCCCTTAAAGGCATTTAAGAGTACTTCCCCAAGTATGATGATTACTACACACTAAGCTATTCATGCTCACTCTTTTTGTCTGACTTGGCTCTTTCAATTCACCCACACTAGAAAAGCTAGTTTCATTTCCATTTTCCATCAACCACCACTCACTTTTTCCCTTTCATGTTTTCTCCCAATGGTAAATAACCACCGACGAGTCTTTTCAACTATTTTTTCACTCCCTCCTTTCTCTCTTTCTAGTCATTACCAAAACTTATTAACTTTTTCTTCACCACAACTTCCTCACAAATTTTATTTCTTTCATTCTAAGACTCTCTTTCTTTCTTTATTTCCTGCCCAACCAAACTTTCCATTTCCCTTTCCAGAAATCTTCTCTTCTTTTCAGATTATGGGAACAATTTTATACCGTCACCTAAGGTCCATCTCCACTCCGTAGAACTCACGCATTTCACCTTCTCTACGGGGTTTTACGATCCTTACAGCTCCACCGTTCGCAAGATTTTAATGAGGAATTCTAGGCTAGACGTCCATACAACTGCTCTTTTGTTCTCCCACCTAATATGTAGACTTTTTTAAAATTACGGCAGTACTGGGCACTATTTAAGTAGTGCATATGTTTCGCGAGTCTTTCGCATACTCATGAACAGTTTGAAGGATTTGAAGGTTATGAGAGAAACCTTCCGACGCCTCAGCGTGAAGTAGAAAATAACCTTAGGCCTCAAAGTTGGTTAAAGTATGCAAGAAAGGAGCAGGAGTGTAAGTCTCCCAACCTCTCAACACCCCGTGTGTGTGATTCATGGAAACAAATGTGGATCTCTGAGCACCACACACTTTCCTCCAGACTTCCACGACGAGTACTTTCCCATATTTCCACTATGATCCTACAGTGTCACAGATGTTAAATCATACAAATTACTTTGCTCCTGCCTGGGATGCAAAAAGACCGTTAACCTTGAATGATTTTATCAAGGATAGTTCATCTGGATGATTCGATGGGCCTGAATGTAAACAATTATGATTCTGAGGAGGTGAGACTTTGTGTGTGAAATATTTGGATTATTCGATGAGAGAAAGTGAGATTGGTTAGAATGGGAAGAAAGGTGAGAGGATATTAAAAAGTGTGTGATCGGAGGTGTTGGAAAGCTG
This sequence comes from Isotomurus maculatus, assembly GCA_034696585.1. Classification (NCBI taxonomy): domain Eukaryota; kingdom Metazoa; phylum Arthropoda; class Collembola; order Entomobryomorpha; family Isotomidae; genus Isotomurus; species Isotomurus maculatus. The sequence continues at coordinate 10,678 of JAQGAC010001274.1, read as the reverse complement.
TAAAGTTGGGAGAAGTGACACGATAACGGAGTAGTGATTGTTGAGTGGACAATAATGAGGTGAGACGGGTGTTTGTGCTACCTGAGGTTGTTATATAATAATGTTGGTGTTGTGGAGGACGTCGTGGCTGAAGTTGACATGTGTATGAGGCTGTGGGCATTGGAAGAAGGGATTTGTGAGAGTGGAAAGGTAGAGAGAGAGAGAGAGAGTTTGGATTTGAAGATTAATATATTTGTGGAAGAGTAGTGAGTAATAATTTGATGATATGAGTTGGGAATTTGTGGACGTGGAGAACATATGAAGTGAATGTTAAGTAGAAGTGGAAGGGATCGAAGGAGGCTGTGTAGGTAGGTAGGTTGGGTCCAGGAGGGGAGTCACCTACAAATGGGTTTAAAATAGTGTTGAGTATAGATATGAATGAGGGCTGAAGGGACTAGGGCGGGTTGAACAGGCCGTTGTTCAGGCCCAATTGGAGTTAACCAATTCGGGAACACAACTTTCACTCGAGATAGTCCTCCTCCGGACCCACAAACTCCAGGTTCTTCGCTCTTCATCAATCTCGAAACACGGAACACAGCCAACGGCCTGTCGCTTTTTTCTCCATATGCAGCCAGCCACTTCAAGTCAGTTGGCCACGAGAGATCGGGTGAAAGCAAACCTTCATCAAGGACAACATGCAGGCCCAGCAAGGGACTCACTTCTAGGTTGTAGCTCACGTAGGTAGGTCACTTATCATGCTTCCCAACGTCCTCAGTCCAAGTCCTCCAGTCTACAGTCATCACGCTGCACATCACAACATTCATTCTTCGGCCTTCAAACACCTTTCCTCGGACTCGCCTTCCAGTGTCAGTGGCTATTTCATGGAGAACCTCCTGCGTGTAAACAGTGTCATTGGTGAACAAAGTTTCAACTCCCTCATTAATAACTCTGCCTTTAAGTCTGAACTGGAGTTAGCAACGATGTCTTCCACTAATCTTAAGGACAGAAGCATTACGTCCTCTCTGCTGTTCCTGGGGGGATCTTCTTCCATCGCACCCTCAGCAAGTCCTAACCAAGGTTCGCTCTCATTCATAACAATACTACTCTCATTTTAAAACTTCTTCAATACGTTACACATTTTTACAGTCTATTTAAACGTATAAAAATCTCAATCACAACTCAGTCAGAGGCACAAAAATGTTGTTTGTACTTCCAGTCATCAAAATTTCGGAAACTTTACGTAAAAAACACCTTTTACGAAAAACTTCAATGCACTCCTATAACTTGTTTTAAAAACATGCAATTGTACTATGAGACAGAATAGCCGTGCTGAGGGCAACAATTTTAAAATTAATTCAATTTCAAAACAAACTCTCTTATTGAGCAAGCAGATCACAGCAGACAGTATTGAATTTGATCTGACAGTCAGGTTCGATGTAAAGATGTGCGTTTTTCATACATGAGGATACAAATTTAGTAAATTCCAGTCTTAAGTTGATAATAGTGTGCTGTCAAGTTTCGAATATTTTCATAGAAATTCCAATTTTCTGTGTTAGTTTTCTATATATTATTGTACGCTTTTGGTTAGACAATGCTCCCAAAGCTTCTAGAAGCTTTATTGAGCAACAATATTATTCTACATCTGTTTAATTTTTAATTTCAATGCACAAGGCATTAAACTTCCGAAACTGTTGCTATCCTTCGTTTTTTTTGCTTTTCGTAAATCTCCAAGGAGCCTTTTCTTCCTGGCCTTGCATTTGAAATAGTTGAGAATTAATTGAATTGACAATTTTTGAAGGATCGACGTCTAACAATGGATTAGGAGGAGGCAACTGTAGTCTAGAAGAAGAGCAAAGATTTCGACTGGTACAAAAAGGATCTGATACAAATGACTCGCAAGGACATGGAGAAAAGAATTGTTCAGTTTTAAGCCAGTGTGCCTGTGCATGTAATTCCGGGGGAGAAAGTCCTAACGCCAAAGTTACAAATTGTGGGGATCCCGATGACAGTAGTGACGAGAAACACGTTATTTGTGAGTCCAATTGCATTTGTCAATCTCAAAAACGCCCAACTAGTGAATCTAGAAATATGAATGGACTGACGAATAGTAATAATAAACCTTCGCAAATCAAACCTGTGTTGAAGTTCAGCGTGAGTGCCATTCTTGGTAGTCATGATCAAGATTCAGACAAAGGTGGATTGGATGATGAGCACCCAGGGTTTAATCCAGGTGAGTTAATTCCTCACTCGTTTTACACATAATTCCCATCAACAAAACCATCAGCAGCATTCCATTCTTCGTGCAAAATATAAATATGCACTTCATATGCTTCCCTTAAAAGGCATCGCAATAAATAATTATTTAATACTAGAGAATCATCCCCGAGGAGTGTATTTGCATAAAGCATTAAGCATCACAATGTACAACTAAACGTGCGGTATTGATTCGCAGATTAGTCCGTGAAATTTAGTGTTTGATTGATACTACGGAGATGGTTTTTGTGTATGAGGAGTGTAAATATACTCAGCGACCCTAAATTCTGAGAAAGTTATTTGAAGCAGGGATGTGAGTAACCCTCCTCCGAGCGAAGTGTAGATCCCAGCAACTTCTGTCAAATTAGTCACAGCTGAAATCTGAGCGTATGCTTTTGACAGGCCATAGAATTCCCACACGGGGTACTTTCTCCATGAACAGTTGGACTCTCGACGTAGTGTGTCATATATTTGCTAAGCGTTCAGCTGCGCAATATTTATGTGTATCTTTTTGTATGAAATTGAGTGCGTAGTGATTAATTCTTTTCCCGAGATTCTGATTCCTCATGATGTTTCAAAGGCTGAAACAAAGTTGCTTAATCCGATGTGATTGAAAGAGGGGAGATATTTCAAGCTTCAAAAAATACCGCAAACCGAAGCAAACTAAATATTTGTTGACTTTGATGACCTTGCGGTGCTAATATTTTAAGCTGTGGATGTGGGATCTCGCTTTTGTAGAATGTAAAGTTGGTGTCATTGAAAATGTCATAAGTCACCAAGTCAGCAGGATGTCATTTAGCAAATATCTGGATTTAATGGTTTTCCGTCGACAGAAGCTAAAAGGCACTTGGTCCCCTAAGTGGCCGTGTAATACGATAGATCCCAATGAAAACCTTTGTTTCAGTAATTAAACGCTAAACATCCTGTTTATAGGTTAGTGTGAGATCATTGAATCTGGTCGCAGGATTATTCTTGTTTTGTTACTAACTGCATATTATGCGATTCAAGTGTTACAGATCCCCTTGAATAATAACACTAGTTTTTTAGTAGTGATTCGTTCTCTAAATTTGGGGCTTATGACTATAGACAAATAATAAAAATCTATCTGAATCGAATACATTCTTCGTCTGGATACTTTCTCTTTTGGTTGATGGTGCTTCCTTAGTTCGGTTGAACTAATTCTGCACGAAAGTTAAAAAAACTTACTAAAAATTAGATAACCGTATTTGTGCATTTTTGTTTAAAACTAAAAACTCATTCTTGTATCAAATAAATCTTCCAAGTTTAGTTAGTGTTTGAATGCTAATGAAACCTCGTTGACATTGCAGCCTTTGTGACTCCAGCATCTTTCTTACAAGCATATGGACTCAACAACAATGGAAACGGATCCATAACGAAGCCGATTCCAAGACCAGCCGTCTCCTCTTCCGGGACTAGTGGAGTTTTTGACCCGCATCTTCATGCGCTCTTGTCCTGTCGCCATCCTGCTTTCCTCACAGGTATCTTTGCAGGTCCTCAAACGTATCATCAATTGAAACTGACTAATCTCATCTCTCAAGGCTAAATCAAGTCTTCATTACTGACTCTCTCCATTTGGTCTTTTGAAGGTCCCCACCCCTCAACAGGAGGAGTGTTTCCTTTGCCAGGGACTTTTCCGTGGGCCGGAGGTTCCCGTGGAAAGCCCAGAAGAGGAATGATGCGACGAGCAGTGTTCTCCGATCTGCAGCGCAAAGGATTGGAGAAGCGATTTCAAATCCAAAAGTACATATCAAAACCAGACAGGAAAAAGCTCGCTGAAAAGTTGGGATTGAAGGATTCGCAGGTTAGCCCTCAATTGATTTTACGTTAAGGATAGAGACGGAATGACATTCAAAGTAGTTCAAGATGAGAGAGAGAAAGTGTGTCACATTGCCCTGGAGGGTGCATTCGCACCGTGTGCATCTGAATTACATTATTACGGGTTTTATTGAGATGCTTCAAGTTCAGGAGAACTCGTGCAATTCGAAAGAGAAACTCTATTTGTTTGCGAGACAAGTTTCGAGACATAAGAATATGTAGGAGAAAGAAAAAAGGAGCGATCGAGGTGACATTCTCTGAGCGTCTGGTAGAATAAGTTCCTTTTGAGGAGGAATGGGTGGAAGACTGTTGGCGTGTGGGCTGTCGTAATGTTCGTAAAAGATGCTACGTATTTCTGGGTTATGAGAATAGGTTTATGTGAGGATATGAGTGAAATTCGGTATGATTATTATTGGCGTGGTGTGTGTGGGGGGACACTTATGGATGGAGAACTGGATTAGAGATGACGATGAGTATAAAAAGTGAATTGAGCCATTGTTTTTCCATATTATAGCTTGAAGTGGCTCCTTGGAAGGAGTCATTCTCGCCCTGCATTGGTATAAGGAATCATTAAGAGTACTCAAATGAATCTATGAAGGGAGTGTGGTGCCCTGATGTGTAAGATTTGAGATGATGTAACATCTGCGGGGCTGCTCATTCGCACATTCCGACGAATCCCTCTTCTTATCTTCATTTGTGGGCATGCTGAGGGGCTTTATCGACTCGACAGTAGCCAATGGACTCCTCACAACCTTTCCCAGGAAGAAACACATCCGAGGGTTGCCTTTTTGTGTGCATTTGCCTGCTTCCGACATCGTCATATCCTCCGTATTATTGATACACTGAACCCACTTGGACCACCAAACTCTCTCTCTCTCCCTGCCTTCTCCTTTCTCCACCGCTTTTGCTTTGATTCTTTCCACTTGAGCAATTACTTTTGATAAATCGCCACAATCTGTCACAATATGCGCATGTTGTTCTTGATCAGCTCAATAAAGCGTTTCCCCATATCTTCTGCTTGTCGCATTTGGAGACAGTGTATTTTATGCCCTACCACATTAGAATTGTGCTACCACGACCACTCGCTCTCTCTCTCTCCTATAATACCCGTGCTCATCATCGCCTTTCTCCCCAGATGTTACACAAACTCCATTTCTTCCTCCAACTTTATCATTCGTCTTAGGCTCCCAAGTAACTTGATCTCATCTATTCCATTATTATATCATATTCCCTACAAATAAAAGTCCTACCGGTCGCCCATGCATTAATTCACTCAATACTCTCTTCATTATGCCTACACACACACATGCCCTTCATCATACATCTTCCTCTCGCGAAACTGAATCCCACCAGAATCATTCACACCTGCGTTCATCCCATCATCCATCGCGTGTTATCCTCTTCAGATGAATTCCCTGATCGGTTAAAAATGAGACTCCGACGCCTACAACTCGATCCTCGTCAAATATATATAACACATGCATTATTAGATCAAATTGTTCCTTGACTTTTGGAGTGAGCTTAAACTCATACCGTACACCATAAGACTTTTAGCATCTACACACACAATCCTTTAGTCAACTTAATCAATTCCTCTCTGTTTGTTTGCAGGTGAAAATATGGTTTCAAAATCGCAGGATGAAGTGGAGGAACTCGAAGGAACGAGAACTGTTGGCAAGTGGAGGTTCACGGGAACAAACGCTTCCGAACAAAAATAATCCTCATCCTGACCTGAGCGATGCATCGTGTGATAAGCAGAAAATAGATTTGTCCGAGTTTTCTCCATTGCACTCTCCATCTCTTTCGTACTCGAATAATGAAGACTTAAGTTCAGCGAAGATGGAATCTCCACCGACGTCTCCGTTGGGTTGCAGACATTCCATGAGTACAGCTGAATATTCCCCAAGCAGTAATACTCCCAGTCGTGAGGATGACGATGAGATTTCGGTTACTTAATACTTCTCTCTCTGTTACTTTAATAACCTAGCTTAGGTGTAAATGTCACAATATGGTTTGGTACGCATTCTCTTCACCTCTCTCCACATGAGTTGACGCGTAAACAAAATGTATAAATATTCGTACTCGGCAAAATAGCTCTGATGATTAAACTTATCTGTGTCACGACGAAAAGCAGATTAAATGTTGAATAATTGTATTTAAACAACACTACACAAAAGTCTTGTCTTGGATTCATTTCTCAGCCCCAAAAGCTTGCGACTCCTACATTGTTTGTGTTCTATGTAAAGTGACTAAGCTTCCAGTTTGATTAAAGCAATGGGTAAAAAATCAATCTCAATCATCTCGTCTTTTTACTCGAAGTACTTGTCTCGAATTTATTCGCCTAAAAAGTGTAATAATACTGACAAACATTAGCTGACGATGAATCAACTTAGCTATAAAAAGGAATACAATACAACAATTAAAACTCGCCTATATATTATCATTCATGAGGCATTCTGCTTAAAAAACCATCTGTTATTGTAAAACAGCAGCTAGAATTCTAATTTTTAAAACATGATTGTCCAATTACTTAACATTCATTCAGTTAAATACACTCAAGAGGACGACACACATGTATTCTTACGTGTGTACTGCTTGGCAGCAAATACTCCGTAAGTTTTAAATTACCTAATCACAACCTACATGAGAGTCATGGCAGTAGCAGACTGTCTGGCGACGAGCTTTTTACGCTTGTTTCCTTACGCAAGAAGGTCTTGAAAATGGATTGTTTACTAATATGAACATTCTCAGTATTTAAAAACACAACTACAAACTACATAACAAAAACAATTGTACAAAATATTTATAAAAAGCTGGGAGAGAAGCACTTTACAATTGTGTGTGTGTGTGTGTGTGTATTACAGGCATTGCTGTTGCCTCGAATGGCTTATTAAAATCAAACATATTTTGGGCAAATACGAATGAGATGACTTGTACTGATTAGGAGGAACAGAATGCTGAACAATATTGTAAACGTACTCACGATTAACTCACTACAAAATACACTGTATGTAATATGTGGCAAAATGTCAGGTGCAATCTTTAAGTTGCAAACTTGACACGAATGATTAACAAGGATAATTGGTAATAACACTAAATACTCCTCCCCATACACTGTAGGTTCTAAAAACGTGATTATTTAAAAACAAAGTTAACTTATCAGTATTTCGACTTAAAACTCGCAGTGCATTGATTTACTGTGTTTCTTTTTCGAGTTTCCAAGTAAGTCGAAATGCATGCAAGTCTTAACCTCTGGACTAGAAGGAATAAAGCACAATCTAAATGCTTATCTGTCATTGTCAGTTTGTTACACGTAGATTTACTCAATTTGTAAGTTTAGAGGTCACGATTTTTCACTTCGATTCCTTGCACAATTTAAGACACCTTCAAACTTGTATACTTTTTTCACCACGGACGATTGAGTTGCATTTGATGAGAGCTCGTTGTGTAGCTTTTTAAGTGAAGAGTTGATGAAGCTGGGATTCCAATTGGATTTTGTTGTATGGCACATGGCTGTGGGTAGATTGGTTGTTGTATCTTAAGATAGAAAGTTTACTGAAGAAGGAGACACACAAGTGGGAACCAAATGTCTTTGAAGTCGCAGCTTTCACGGCAAGGATAGCGTTAATTTGTACCCGTTTATCCGTAACACTAATTATTGCGTGACGGGAACAGTCACTGAATGTACCTATGTATTTAATATGATTATTAGCTCTCTCGTTAATACTGAAGATCCATTAACGTTGCGTCAAGGCACGGGGTATATGGAAGTACTTGAAACACAGGCGGTATATGAATAATATGTTACTACTGATGCGCTATACAATCTAACGCTACATTCCCAGCTCGGAGTCTGACCTACAGTTGTCGTGGTGGAACTGAGAAGGCCGAATGTTATTCGTGGCGAGTCCTCCCAACGGCGAAATGGACGGCGACCTGTTCGCCAGAGGCGAGAGGGCTGGAGAGAAGCTGGGAGAAATGGGACCAGACGCGAAGTTGACGTCGTTTGGGATGGGAGACCGCGGGAGGATGGGAAGTGGGGGCAGAGGTCCTGTCCGAGGGACCGCCCCACTGGAAGCTCCGCCCCTCCCACTCGCCCCAGCACCCCCTGCGAAACCCTGTGGATGAAGGTGTGAATGATGGTGACTACTTCCACCACTACTCCCTTTCTCGGAAGACGGACCACTCGAGGTGTTCCTGGAGGATTGAATTCCACAGTAAGTCGGCTCGGAACGAGTTGAGCTGTCTTCTTTGAGGTGAGCGATTTCAGAGAAGACGTGAGCAAGAGGTTGGTACTGTGGCCCCCAGTCCAGGAGGTAATCCCAATTGTAGTTGCCTGCCAGTTCTTCCTCGTTGTGGATTATCGAACTCAGCGACCCCGTCACCGAAGGATGGCCCACGTTTTTGTAACTTGGATTTGACTTGGTTTCTTCTGATTGGTTGAGGTCGTCTGAGATTTGAGCGTAAATGAGAGCCGAGATGTCAACGCCGTGGCCATCTTTCTCGTCGTACATGTCAAATCCCTTTGGGTGGGGTGGCATTCGCCATTCAGTGTTGGGAGCGTCTTGCGAACTCCCTCCGGCAGTCTCGTGCATCTTGGGACGAATTCCTAACCTAGCCAAGTACTCTTGAGTGTTCTTGGCTGAGTTTTGGGAGGCGTTGTCATCCTCGTCTTGGATGCCGGAGTCTAAGATTCCAGCAGTTCCACGCAGCTGTTGTTGAGCCAGAGTCCCTTCGTTAATCATGCAGATCTCTTCGTCCTCCACTTCCTCTCCGTCTTCTGCAGATCCTCGGCCACTGGAGGCTGAGTTGCTTTGGTCAGACAACTCGGATATCGTGTTGTTAATCCTCCGACGATCATTTCCTCTGAGGTCCATCAGGTTTCCGTAGTGTGAGCCGTAGATGCTGTCTTGTTTCGTACTTCCGATTCGCATGGTTGTGGGTGCGTAGTCTAGAGTGTCGAAGCTGGGCGTTGAAAAAGCTTCTTCTTTGGACTTTTGGGAGTTCTTTTTGTTCCGGAGATGAATGAGCACAAATATTCCGCAGAAGATGAACAGGAGCAGCAGCATTGTGATGAGGAGTCCCAGCAGCCAATCTGCCACTGCTGAAGACGCGACTTCAAGTTCCTTGAGGGCCTCGCCAAGGACGAGTTCTACGGATATCGTCGCAGATTTGGAATCGGGTCTTCCTGAGGATGCCATTATCATTATGGTGGAGTTTATGTCTGCGTTTGGAGTAGTGGCAAGTATCAGCGCACCATTTGTGCGATTGACAGTGACAACAGGACTGGGCTTGATCAACTGGTACATCAAACGTCCATCAAGACCGCGATCTCTGTCACTAGCTTCAACTCTCCCAACAACGTGGCCAGGCTCAGCATTTCGCGGAATGTCAAATTTGTACACTTTTTGAAGGAACTGTGGACTGTAGTCGTCTCTTGAATCGATTTCAATCTGAAGTCTCGCAGTACTCGACTTCCCTCCGATGTCATTTGCTCGAACTGTTATGTAATATCTGCGTTCGTTGCTGGCTTCATAATCAAAGACTGCGTTTGTTGTGACCACGCCTGTGCTTGGAGCGATGACAAATTTGTCCTTGCCATCTCCATCCACAATGGAGTATTGGAGCTTTCCATAAATCCCTCGGTCGATGTCGATAGCCCTGATGGTACACACTGTCGTTCCTATCGGCTCATTTTCTCCCACTGTGCCCGTATATTCTGAAAACAGGAACTTGGGTTCGTTGTCGTTGTCGTCTTCCAGGATCAGTTCCACTGTTGTGAGGTTCCACAGCGTAGGTAACCCTCCAGCGTTGCCTTCTTGAGCTCGAATGACAAACCGATAAGAATCCACGAGATCGTAATCAAGACTTCTTTTCAACAGCACTACACCTGTGTCACGGTTAATCTCAACCAAGTTGTTATCATTTCCAGATGTTATGTCATACACAATGCTTCCGTTGCCCTTGGAGTCAAAAGCTTTTACTTTGAGCAGCTTGCTCCCCACGGGTTTGCTTTCGCTCACAGTAATCTTGTAAGTTGATTTTTCAAACATGGGACCGACTTGAGTCGACGAAGACACTTCAACAATAACTTCCGTGACTGAGTTACACTGGTCCATATTCACGCAATCCGCAGAAATGATTAAAGTGAAGGTCTCGTCTGCAGTTGGTGGAAGGGTTTTCGCAAGGAGGATTTGTCCTGTGTGGCTATTGACTGAGAAGTATTCTCCGTCGTTTCCAGAGACAATGGAAATGTGATAGTGAAGATTCTTTCCGAGCTTATCTGCACGCTCTACAGTTAGTTGAGAGACAAGGGTGCCTGGTTTTGCGTCTTTGTCTAGTCTCGCTCTGTAAAAACACAAAAATGTCAAATGTAGAGAGAAATCAAGAGATTAGACGCTATCAGCCTCTTAATGAGAATTCTTCCTGCCTACCTGTATTTCGACTGTGAGAATTTCAAGATGTGTGAGTTCGATGGTCTCACTTCAACCCACAAAGTAGCTTCTGAAGACTTGGAAGGTTTGCCTTTATCACTTGCAACAGCAATTAGTTGGAAGAACGGATTCTGTGACCGATAAGTAGCAGATGCATTCAGGTAGATTAAGCCTGT
>JAQGAC010001273.1:0-14696 GCA_034696585.1 Isotomurus maculatus | reverse complement strand
AGCGGATCTCCCACCGGAGTCCCCGTCCCGTGCGCCTCCACAAACTCCACGTCGTGTGGGTCCACGCCAGCGTGCTGAAGGGCCAGTTTCATGGCTCGCGCTTCACCTGCAACGGTGGGAGTGCCGATGGATTTGGAGAGTCCCTCCTGGACGACGGCGCTGCTGCGGATGAGGCCGAAGACGTTGTCGTTGTCGCGGATGGCGTCGCCCAGTCGCTTCAGCACCAACACCGTCACTCCCTCCGCCCTCCCAAAGCCATCCGCCTTCGCGTCGAACGTTTTGCAGCGACCGTCCTGAGCCAACACAGTTTGAGGCAGATGTTCCTTTTTGTATGAGTGGAGGAGAAGGTTGACGCCCAGCACAATGGCCATGTTGCAGTCCTCGTTGACGAGGCTCTTCACGGCCATGTCGACGGCGACCATCGACGTGGAGCAGCCCGACTCGGTCGACACACTCGGCCCAGTCAACTCCAACACGTGCGAAATCCTCCCAGTGAGGTTGGCGAGTGTGTTTCCCATGTAAACGCGGAAGAAGTCGCCCAGCTCGACTCCCCTGGCTTCCTGCAGAATCTCCTTGAAGTCGTTCCTCCAACATCCCCCGAAGACGCCCCCCGCCGTCCCCCGCAGCCGACCCCCGTCCACCCCGCCCATCTCCAGCGCCTCCCACACCAACTCCAACGCCATTCGCTGCTGCGGATCCATCAGTCCAACTTCCTTCGGACTCAACCCAAACAACTTGGCGTCCACCTCCTCCACGTCGACACTCAGGAAACCTGCCTCAAAGGTCCTCTCTTCCCCCACGAACACCGAGTCCTGCGAGTCCTGCCACCGCCAGTCCGGAACCCGGGTGATTCCCTCCCGTCCCTCCGAAAGGAGACTCCAAAACTCATCCAAGTTGTTCGCCCCTGGAAGTCGGAAACTCATTCCGATAACTGCAACCGAATCTGCCAGTTCAGCTGGAAGAATTGGCCATGGAAATCCCTGCTTGTTTTGTTCCAATTTCTGCGACAAGTCCGCCGCATCCTGATGAATTTCACAACACAAAACCCAATAAAGTCTCACGTGTAAGGAAAATAGTTTGGGCAACGTTGATTTGTAATAAATACCTGTTCGCGGAAGAACTGCAGCAGATCTTCACTCAGGAGAGACAAGTACAGCCGTTCCACCTGCATTTCATTACAGAGTTGCGATTTACTTCCGTTCTAAATTGTCCGTTCTCCAACTGACAATAAATACCAGCAAACTTAAGACAATAAAAAAGGCAGTAAAATTGAGAGTAACCTGAGTTTGGACGAGTGTCTTGAGAACGCCATCATCTCGACCTGCATCACTTGAGACTCCCAAGGAATTGAGAGGAGAGTGGAAATCATCAAATGCAACAATCCGAGTCTGTTGAATGTTCCTGCATTTCAAAGAAGAAAATGAACGAGTTGACCTTAGCATCCAAATCGTCTGAGGACTCTTGGAATGTGAACTACCTTTCAAATCCAATCGTTTCGTACTCTGCTAAACCAATTTTTTGCGTAAATTCGTCGTATTTTTTGTCTTTCGAAGTTTCGTTGTGTTGTTCATCCGACGAGTTGTCATTCCAAAAAGCTTCTTTGTTGGAAGAATGAAGAGCTGAGTTGAACGAGAATATTAATGACCCAGATTTCGAGAGTACCACTTCTTCCTCATCGAGCTCAAAGAGAGAGTCAGCATTTTTCAAAAACTGCAGTAGTGTGAGTGTCTAGTTAGTAATTAAGGTTGATAATTACATAAGTTAAATTCACTCACCAGAGAATCGTTTTGAATGTATGCAGTCTTCCGGAATGAACCGAGTTCCAGGCAATAATTAATACAGTCCGGAATGAAGTTCTGCTTGGGGTCAGGTGAGACTATCCAGGTGTAGTCGTAACAGATGTCGAATTCCTTGGCTAGCATCCCTCTATCAGACAGAAGACTAATGAATTGACGTTCTTAATAAAGAATCCATGATAATTTGCGTACTTCAGGTTGCTGGGAATGCTTTCTGCTACGAATACGACAGTCAGGCGTCTGGTGAGGACTCGTCGAAGGGACCTCACCAAAATTAGGGCCTTCATGGCTCCCCTAGTGTCCTCTGCACATGTCACCCACGCGTACTTTCCTGGAAAGTCAACATAATATCAACAATTAATACAAATTAAGTTGAATAAAGAGATTTTAAAATCTTACTGTAAACTACCTTTCATTTTCAGGATTATTTTACGCTTAAACAAGAGGTTATCGTTCAAGAGAAAGAAGCAATAGATTTCAAACACAGCGTATCATGAGCTTTAAATAATAGCTGGTGCTATTTTTTAACTGCTGCTGATTCAACCGGGAAGGATATCCAAATTATCCAAGGTTGGCAATTCCTAAATAATTAAGATTAATATTTTTCCATAAAAAGTGCACGTGTAGCTTATTTCACCCTAAATTGCACTTCAGGTGAGACTAAACGTGAAGCTTCATGCCAATTAAGCAGTCTCTCTATAGCCCAGACAATTTGAAACTCTGGAAATTACTCTTTATTTTACATTCCCAAATTTAAAATTGAATTCTTTAATGAAGCTATTCTTATTGGTAATTTGGAAGCGGAAGACACCTCGGGTCAATTCCTTTTGACCCCCACTGGTCATCAGATTCACCGAAAGACTCCAAAATTTGATCATACTATTCACACGAAGATAGCATGTACAAATTTTCAGCTCAATGCATCAACCCGTTCTTTCGTCATCAAGTCCAAATTGACTGTGCTAAAACGCACAAAAAATAGAACAAGTGCAGTTGTTGTTTAGCAAAGATTGGAATACCTGTTAATTGCAAGTTTATGACTTATAAACAACCGTGTAGTAATTCCATTGTGCAGACAATTAACAAGATAAAGAAAGGGTACGGGGAAAAATCTCATTAAAAAGTGGGAATTTATCTGCGTAAAGTTCAAGAGGAGAATGTAAGAGATTATTTTAACCAGTGCTAACAATGGAATGCTTGAAGGTGTATAATCGCTTTTGATGATCATGTGTCTTCAAGAACCCTTTTAATAAGGTATTTTCAAAATTTTGATTCCTAACGTTCGTTTTTAGATTTTATATAGGGCTAAAACTAAAATTTAAGGTGTATTTGAGGACTTATGGCCTTATTCCCTTCGCTAAAGAATTTTTTTCAAAAAAATTCAGCGATAAAAAATATAAATTTTTTCAGTTTTTTAACCAAAAATCTTTCCTAGATTCTAGGCAGATTTTTTACCTTTGAAACAAATTATTCGAACATTTTCGAAGTTTATCAAAAAAGTTTACAGCTACAAAATACAAAATTCAATCGCTGACAATTTTAGAAAAAAAATTTTTCGTGAAAATCAATTAGGCCAAAAGTCCTCAAAAACGCCTGAAATTTCAGTTTTAGCCCTATATGAAATCCAAAAACTAACGTTAGGGACCAAAATGAAAATACCTTACTAGAAGGGTTCTTGAGGACATATGATTATCAGCTTCTCAAAAGCTAAAATACACCTCAAGCATTCCATTGTAAGTACCTGTTGCCGTCAGACTATTAAAATTAAACTGAACAAAATGAAAATATATTATGGTTTGTGATTAGTAAAGCACATAATGCGTGGTTAGGGGCTTCTCATTATTAGAAGGTAGCACATTTATTTTAGCATTACAGGAAAAGTCACAATGCAGTTTATTAGTGTGGAAAACAGCATTCGTAAGATTGTAATGTATTATCAGAAACTCATTCTTTCATAACTTCTTTTGAAAATTTACACCAGGGGAACTCCAGATTTTAGAAGCTACTGAATCAGTCTAATTCAGAACACTCGTCGCTCTGTCGCTCTGTAATAAAGTATGGATTTCGTAAATTCATGTTGTTCAAATTGACACTTGGAGAGTGTCCTTCCACCCTAGCAGTCTGAAGAGCCTATAAATGCCGTAAAATATGAGTTTCAGCCAAATCGGACAACACAGAACTTCAGATAATTTTTCAGGGTTTCCCTAAGCCACATTTTAACGGATAAGCTTCGAAATAGCCAAAATGACCCATGAATGGTCTAAATAACCCTACAATAACATTATATAGACAAAAGATGAGTTTTAACTAAATCGACGCACTTCTCAATATTTCAGTGAGCCCATGATAAACACAAGATAAGCTTCAAAATAGCTTAATTTAATTACGTATGACCTAGATAACCTACAAATAACCTTAAATCTAAGTTTCGACCACAGCCCCCCACTTTTGAAAATATTTTTTAGATTATCAATTTTTGAATAATATTTTATTATTTTGGTAATTTTGGCATATTTTAAGGTGACTTTTTGGTCTTCGCTCCTCAGATTGCAGGGTAGAAGGAGAGAAGGAGCTGAAGGACACTCAGCAAGACACAATCAGCGTTAAATCAAAGATTAATTTACCTACTGAATGAAATTTTTAAGCTTTATTGTATAATAACCACCAAACTTTAGTAGTGATCCCATAGTACAGACAATTAATACGCAGAAACATTCTCATTAGTGAGAAATGGTTAGAATCATCTGTGGATCTAAATTCAAAACGAAAAGTAATTTGGCAGGTATTCCATTGAGAAGTTGTGAGCAGTTAATGAATCGCTTTTGCTACCTTAACATACGCATGCAGCCCCACATTAAACATTCCTATTCCTCTCTTCCTTCATCGGTAAAGATCTGCTGTTTGTAGTGTCAGTACTCCGTGTACAACTTTCATCTGGCGACTACGCTGCTTCGACCGTCGACATTCAGTTGTTTGAACTTGTTTGTCGAATTTCATAGGCTGGGGTCGCTTCTGTTTGGGAAGACAAGGACAAAGACGGGATGGTGTCATCGAGTAGAGGGAACGGGAGGAGTTGCGCGTCCTTTGAGTTTCCTCCACTCTTCTCACTCATTGTCAGACTTGCAGCAGACGAAGAACATTCTACACTCGTCGATCGGCTTTCGTCAACATCTCTGCTTCATCATTTCGTGTCGAAACTGGTGTTTCAACGTGTCTGCAAGTTTGTGTCAGTGTGTTTGTGTCGAAAAACAGAAGAAGCGTCAAGCGCCGTCGACTGTAAGACTGAAATCGACCTCGTTTCAATCGAGGACTACAATAACAAAAACAAACGACTTCCGGTATTGAATTTGGGTGAGAACGAGAACTATTATTATTATTTACATTTTTTTAAAGTTCAATTTATTGTGTTTTATAATTAAAGTGTGTGTGGTTGTGTGGACAGGTGCGACATTTGATGATGGCGTCGACGGTAATAGAGGTGACTGTGAAGACACTCGACTCACAGAATCACCAATTCAGCGTTCCAGAGGATGTAAGTCACCGTTTTCTTGCATCTGGTTTATTAATTAGTGAAGTAATAAGTTATTTTGGAATGTGTTAATTAATTATTGTGTCGCTGTTGTGCAGATGTTGGTGAGAAGCTTTAAGGATGAGATATCAGCGACAATAGGCATACCTGCGGATCAGCAGCGGCTCATTTTCCGCGGTAGAGTGTTACAGGATCAACAGAAAATGAGCGAATACAGTGAGTATTTTTAAAGTTACATTTACAAAAACTTCGTTGAAGATGAATTTAATCGAAACCGTTTTTTTGCAGACGTAGCGAACAACACAGTACACGTTGTGCAGAGACCATCAAACGCCATTCCAAACAGAAATAACGATGAGCCGTCCAGGCTTGCTAACAGGACTGGTGGGGACGGTGGAGCATCCAACACTATCATTATGGGCACGATTGGATTCCCCATGGACATGCAAGGTAGGTCAAAACTAAGAATCCTCAATGTGAAAGGGATTTACAATGTTTTCATGTAACAACAGGTGGTGGAGGTAGGCCGAGAACGAGGAACAGTGCTGCATACAGAATTCAAGGTAAGCAAAAGAGGATTATCAGCATTAACAAATGTAGGATGTGTTTTACATTCTGATTATTGTGGATTAAGTTGGCAACCAGATGCTTGGCCAGGCATCATCGCTGCTGCGACTGTTGGAGGCAGAAGACTCGGTTGCTCAGACTTTAGAATCTGCTGCAGCAGCTGCTGCTGCAACCGAAGACAGCTCAACGACTGAAGATGAGGAGTCGGGACAGAACATCGAGGCTGGAGGAGCTGACGATGAATCGCCGATGGACATCGACATGGATGATCCCAACGCAATTGGTAGGATGATTTCTCAGCTCGCCAACGCACATGCTACTGCAGCAGTTGTTGCGACTTTGAGACCAGTTCAGGCTGGAGGCACCAGCAATGCCACAGCTGCTACTTCAGGAGGAGGAGGTGGTGGTGGAGCTGGGCCGGTTACTGCTGAGCAGATTCATCACCAGCCTTCAATTGTCAACATACCTGTTGGAATCAGAGAGGGGTCCGATACACCTAGTCGACCACGACCTGAGTAAGAACAAAGCCGGCTTACCCACTTATTATTACGCTATCATGTCATGTCAGTCATGTGTTGTTTTTATTGTAGGGCCCCTAGGCTTCGTGAGATGAGCACGTTGATTCAAGATGTCCTCGCTTTCCAACAAAGACTCGTTCCCTACCTCCGTTATGTCGAGAACGTCCTTCACTCTAACAGACTTTACCAAAATCAGGTACAGTAAATACTACCTTCTCAAATTGGCTCCCGAAGTTGTTCAGTTGACTGATGATGATGTAATTGTGCAGGAGGAATTAGCGAGCACGCAATACGTATACGAGACAGTGTCATCGATAATGCATTACTTGAGTCACTCATTCCACGCGTTGAGCGACCTCATGTGCGACTTCTCATCTCCTCCGGAAACTCGGCGACTGAGAGCCCCTACTTCCGTCCTTGTGGAACAGTCGACTGTCCTTCGGGCTACGATCCCATTTCATCCTGGAATGATGTCCGCCAACCAGCCTCAGCAACCAAATACCAATCAAAATACACAACAGCCTACTCCGGCTAGTCCTGCTGCTCCGACAAATACCAGTCAACCGAATGCGGCTCCTGGCAGCAGGCCACAACCGCAACAACAACAGGGAAGCCCTCGTCCTGCTGCTCCTTCCGGTGGATCTCAGCACCAATTTCCAATGTTCCCAGGATTGTCGGGAGGCACTTTCGGTCAGGCCCAGTTGAACCTTGGTGGTGGAGGAATGCCATTCAACTTTCCACAAGGAGCGTTTTCAATTGGAGGCGGAGGAGGTCAAGGAAGCGGTGGAGGTTTCGTCATCCCAGACCTGTCCAACATTCTTGGTCCAAACATTGCCGCAAATATGATGAATTTGGCTTCTGCAGGTGCTCAAGCTGGATTTAACGCTGCTGCTGCAGCTGCAAACAATGGAAGGGCTCCTCCAAATACCGCCCAACAACAGCAGCAAACTGGTCCCCAACAGCCCCCATCTTCTGGAACCCAGCAAGCCCGAGCACCAGGTGCTGGTGCTGGTGCTACGAGCCAACAGCAGCCTCCTCCTACCAGTGGAGCTGGTGGAGCTGAAACTGGACCCCAACAACAACAGCAGCAGCAGATTCGAGGAGGAGTGGATTTCGGACGTCCATTTGACGTGATTTTGTCGTGTCATTCGCACCACAACGGGCAGAGGGGCCAGCGACGACCAAGCCGTCCTGAAAACTTCCGTCACCACGTTCAAGTTGACTCGTCTGGAGATAATCAGGTGGCGAGGAGCCCCTCTCAAGACTTTCTACTCAACTTAGTCGACTTCCTCAAAAACTCGAATGTTCTCACTCTGCTCCAACCGATTCTCAAGGAAATTATCACAAACTATCTGATGCGAGGACGAGATGTTAACAACCAAGGACACTTACGCTCGTGTGCGAAGTCACTCGCTAAGACAATTGCACAAGCACTCACTAACTTTGCCGTAAGTTCTGCTACCCATTTCCAGTGCAAAAGAATTAAGATTTTAAAAAGTAAGTTTAAAAATGAATAATTTGATATGTATTGCAGAACCAGATACCCGAGAGGATGCAGGAAGTGATGTACTCCAATACATTCTCATCTTTAGTCACTGACTTCTTTAACGACATCCTCGAAATCACACTGAGACCTCGTAAGTCAAAATTGCACTCAAGATTCTCAGAATAAGTTATGTTCGAAGTGCAAGTGACACAAATGTTTGTTTATTTATTGAGCAGCAGCTGAAGGCGAGTACAAACGCGATGTTCTGGTGATCTGCGAGAGGTACCTGTCCGACCTCATGAACGTCTTCAAGTACTGCCTCGGCAGGGATCCATCGTACCTTGCCAAGTTCGTCAAGCTCATCTTGGTCAGTACAGTTCACCTTATGCAACGGAGGATGAATGCTCACTCAAGCTAATTTCACATAATTTATTGTCGCCGTATTTGCAGGACACTTTTGTGGGTGGAACGCAGTCGATTTTCCGAGAGAACGTGGCCATAAATCTTCGTGACTATCTCACCAGTCTGACGCCTCAGCAGGGAAGTGCTGACGGTTCTGCTCCACCATCTGTGGTCACATATCCACCTGACGTAGTGCCTTCCAGTTCATCAGCTGCCACTGGTAAGCATAAATTACCCTGTCGTGTGTGGCGAAATAACTGAATGGAAAATTATTGTACTTCTGACTGATGATGACCTGTTGTGTTGTTACTTTAGGTCCTGCACGCCAACCGACGACATCGACGGAGGGTGTTCCGCCAAAACAAGCTCGACCGAGTTCACGGCCGGTGGTTAACCAGAGTATGGACGAGGATATTGACGACATGCTCGAACTCAACTCCTCACGCAGAACTGAAGGCCCAGATCCTGGAGCTTCTGGAATCCCCCACATCGACGCTGCATTCCGAAACTTGCCCACTGTGAGTTAAAACCGTTTAACGCGAACTTTCATTTCCATAAGCAATCTTTCTGACCTTTCGATTCATCTGCAGGAATGGAGGGATCAGGTGCGTGTTGACCTTCAGAGGCAGCTGGTGATGCCGGAACAGCCGCCCTTCAGCAGTGGATACACAGCTATATTCTCTCGAAAACCTTAAGAACACTCTGTGAACGATTTTAAGAAAGCCATCAGCTAACAGACTGGACTGACCTTTTCTTACGAGGAGGACTAAAAAGGTTGTAATAACGCGAATTCACTGAGGATACGTGGACATTAGCTTTAATTACACAAAACAAATTTTAATCTATTCGTGTATTACACAAGTATAAATAACCTGCTGATGGCCTCCCATTTTTGTGTGCTGTTCCATATACATCATAATTAATTTACTCAACTCTGTCAGTCATACATTATTATATTATTTCACTACGTGATGGTAATAAAACGATTTTTAGTAAAACTAGTCGATGTATCAAATTAATTTCGGTTTTCCACGACTCTCATATATATACAAAAGGTACTAATGACGACAAGTGTACAACCGGGTATTGCATGCAAATATTATTATCACAAGGAAATGATTGTTTAGTCATGTAAAATGAATGTAAGAAAGAAAGACCAAAACGATGGATTTCGAAATATCAATGTTATTTGTGATGCGTATCATCAGATGTCAGGGATCAGACAATAAATGTTTTGAAACCTCACTGAATTTTGAAAAGCAAAGTCAGTAAACAACTTGAGTGTTAAAGTTACTGATAAATCAATTTGCTGACCAGTTACTTTGTTTTGGAGTTAATTTTTTTGCCCGACGATTGCCTTGATTGACTGCTACAAATTGTTTTCGGTTTATTCACCACACATATTGTAGATTACAAGATTGCCTTGATCAAAAGTGTTTACTGGATGAATTAAGTGTTCAGTTTCAATGACTTCGCTTGTCAGATCGATCAATTCAGAGCGATAGTACATCAATACTTACGATAAGTATCATGATTAATATTGCGACATGACATGTGACGCGTAAACCCTCTTTCAAAACAACTCGTTGTACTATATTTGTCTTTTGTCTTGTCGCTGGCTTGTTTGACATGGCGAAGCTGAAGGTGATGAATAATGATGATATTCTTGTTCTGTACTCGACATCTAATCAGTAAAAATGGTTTGCAGCAAATACTGATTGATAGCAGCAAATTGACTGAACTACAGCAGCTAGATATTTGCTTATAAGCGTTTTCTCTGACAGAATATTTACCAGTCGACTTAAGTTATTATCCCCAATTATATCCGCAGAGATTTCTGAGTTTTGGTAAACCTTGCGAAAAAAAATTAAAATGAAGTTGTGTCTATTTTTGCTCGCAGTAATGGCAGCATCTGCAGGTACTCATTAATGATAGTACATTATCAAGAGATCATCGTAAACCTTGATATCCTTTGACCTACAGCTGCACAGGATTGGCAGAAAGCAGAATTAACGTGGTACACTTCGTATCCTGACCCCGAAAGCGAGGAGTGCGTTGTCTACAACGGTTGCCTTTGGGCCGGGTATTTTGCTTACGTCGACGGAAAGCAACCTGAAAGTTGGGTTGCTGCTAATAACATCATTGCTGTTCATTCCAAAGATGGAGAGAGGTAAGTATAACGTGACATGGCATAGCATTACAATATTATTGCTAAGATAACTGTTCTGACATTTGTTCTTTGTTGTAAATATTTAGGTACAAGCTGAAGACATTGAGAATCAGACAAGGAGACAAGCAAATTGATGCCAAAGTCTACGATCATTGTTCGGATTCTGATTGCGATGGTTGTTGCACTAGGAACGCTCAGCCTTCTAACTTCTTGATTGATATTGAAAGTTACACAAAGAATCGATTTGGATCTGGCTCTGGTCAAGTTGAGTGGTATTGCTTGGACTGCTGACCAGCAAATAAAACTACGAAATACCATAATATTCTAACGATATACAAGTTAGAGTTAGGAGAAATGCATTTCAATATTTAAAATAAAAATATGAATTAAAAGACAAGCTTTCAAGTTACTAATATTTTCCTTCGTTGGAACATTGCCTAACTAATGCCATAAATATCCCTTTTGAGTAATATGCGAATCAGCATTTTCAAAGTGAGTCAAAGATACGGATGCTCCATGTCGGATAACAATTGGAGTTTAGCAATAAAATGAAAAAGTAAATGTTGATGTTAAATTTTAAAATATCACGCTATTCCAATATGTTGGCACCTGTAAAGTATTTATGAAGGTTTGATCCCATAATAATGATTACTAATTGTAAGTTTCATACGGTCACATTAAATCTTGTTGAATGAAAATTTCGTACGTGGATATTTTTCTATAAATCTTATTTTGTCTAGAAATATTTAGTCCGTGTGGAATAATTCCCGTGTCAAAAATGGATTGGAAGTATTTATTCACAATAATATGCATCTCAAATACTTGTAGAAACTTGTAATCCAGTAGTTATGTTATAATTTGTAATAGTATCATTATTAGCATATTAGCATTTGCTGCATGTCAACTTTAGAGAAATGGATTAGAAGAATTGAACAAAATTAAGCTGAAACTTGATTAGAGTGATACACAATGAGCTTGAGCTTGAGGTAAGCATGATTCACACTTCACACCATAAATATTACCTTACCTGAAAGCCTTGCCTGTCCGTAAAATTAAATGAGTCAGTGGCAATTCAATAATGATAAACTAATGCGTAAAACCCATCCTTCAATTCTAACCTTTTATTGTTTTATGAGTCTTCTTTCCCACAAATCACATTTTTATTAGTTTGGGTTACTTCAATATTACAATTTGTGCGGATTCATGCAACTGAAACCATGTGCAATGTAAGTATACCAGAATTTAAACCTGCTCTTCAGTGGAAGTTACGGTCCCGATGTATTTGCAATTCATACAAAAGAGAACTGGTGTTGGGTGTCTGCATCCATCCATGATGGAATTACCGAAGTTGTAGTTTTTGCAGTTGAAGCTGGAATTAGATAATAATTTTTTAGATATGACTTGTATTTGTATAGTTCAATTTTGAATGTGTTCAATATTTACTTTGACGCATTGTTTGCAAAATCTTGAACTAGTTTGAAAGTTAAACATTATTTAGTATCTGTGGGATGATCATTTGCCAATATTCATTGAAATTAAATAACAATTTCATTCGTACAAATGCAATAATGTCATTTTATGATCCTCAAAGCGAGCAATAAATTGTAGACATTGCAGAAATAGTAAATAATTTGTTGATTATAATGGTGAATGAAATGAGGCTTTAGTTCAAAATAGAACTTAAGCTTAAAATAATGAATTCAACCAAAGATCTTCACAAGTTATCATAAATATATTATGTGCTGAACCAGGATTTTATTCTATCATATTGGTCAAGACCCTCGCCTAAACCTTAACTATCGGTCTGTCCGTCAGATCTTCGTCATCATACAATAAAAAATCTCACAACTCCAGGTAACCGCAGTTTGTTCTGATATATTTGGTGTTTTTCATCGACTTCACAAGAAGCATTTTATTTTCTGTTTTAGGAGTGTGTTTGATTTCAAATGGCATCCCCATCAACAACGCTACAGCAGCAGCAGTTCTTCCCTGAATTTCGACCACTGGTACAGGTACTTTTAAATTTAATTGAGTGCGTTTTCCAAGCTTTCTGTTATATTGAAATATTAACCTGTCCCTGATGAACATCTAAGTGTAAACTGAAGAGTGTCAAAGATTTCTTGTAGTATAAATTCCAGCACATAATTATCATTTTTCATGTTTTTGAACCCTCTCAGCAACCACAGTCCAACGAAAATACCACAAAGAATCATGCAGTTTTCCTTATCACAACTCCAAATAAGCCTAATATGCCTATATGACTAATCTTGTTTCTTTCCCAACTTCGTAGTTCCATCTGCCTCGTCAAACTGATGTCATGGAAGAAGAGGAATCGACGGGAGATTCACCTGAGCCCGAAGTGTTTATGGAAGAAGAATCGATGGGAGATTCACCTGAGCCCAAAGTAAGTCATTTTTAAACTCTATCCGAGAAAAAACATAAAAGCCCTTTGATTAAAAATGTAACCAAGTTGCAGAAGTGTCAGTCAACAATAAATGTAAATCGATATGCCACAACAAAGACGATTGCTTCGGGGATGTTGGACTTCGCTCTGCTGACTGCAAATGCTTCCCAACTTAATTATATCCTTCGAATCGGCAAGGAAAGATATTCGTTGTATACTCCAATCGTCACACTCATTTCAATCTCCATTTGCTTGCAGGTTTGCTCAACACTCAAAACTTTAGCACAGAAAATATTGCTTACTTATGTTATGTAGTTAAATTTTTAATTATGCTAATATCCAAATTAAACCCTTTTTGACACATTTGAATCAAATATGTAGATTACAGTTGGCGTTTGCATTATCTATGTTGGCTCCCTCAATATTAATAGACGGAGTTCTCACAGGAGGGCCGATATTCTGAATAACTTAATTGCAATTAAGATATTCCTCATTACTGTAATCAATGTGATTATTTCGTCCTTCGGAATAGAACACGACATAGTTCAGCAGAAAACCATTCTATAAAGATAAAAGGGAAGGCAAAACAGCAAGACGAGACACAGGATACAATTTTATGATATAAATATTGGAAGAATTCGAACATTGACAAGTAGAACAGCAATTTACTTACGGGAGAATGGGACTTTTAACACCGGAAGAGTTGATTCTGATAATCCAAAATGGTTCGTTATAATAATTATAATATAATATGGATAAAACTGTAATACAGTAGATTATTAATACTAGCTGTCTGATGAATAAATGGCATATACACGAAATAGATATATCTAACAAGCGTAAATCAGAATAATTATAACGACTTATTCGCTCATGATGGTACTGAAAGTCTTGATGGTTTGCGTTATTTGCCATTGACAGTTTTATAATAATAATAATAAACTCACTCCCAAAAGAAATTCTTCAAAATGGGCTTTTAATATGAATGAAATATTTATAAATTATCCCTCTGTATAATATTAGTGTTAATATATTAAGTCAATCCCTTACTATGCAGTTCTTTAAGGCGTTTGTATTGCTGACAATGTGACAATTAGGTGATGAAAGCAATTGCACTAGTAGAGTGTCTCGTTTTCTGTTTTTTCAGTTTCGTCGCTGCAACAATCCTGCAGCATCAGTTTTCTTAACAGGCCTGTTTTTGATGGAATTTTGGAAGGCTGTAAATTCGTTTAACTAGCAACCGTGCACCTCCACGAGTACTGAAGAC
Source organism: Isotomurus maculatus (assembly GCA_034696585.1). Classification (NCBI taxonomy): domain Eukaryota; kingdom Metazoa; phylum Arthropoda; class Collembola; order Entomobryomorpha; family Isotomidae; genus Isotomurus; species Isotomurus maculatus. Next base: position 557 of record JAQGAC010001273.1, on the reverse strand, counting down.
ATCAGATGAGCCAGAGAGACTACGTGGAGCGACTTCTTGTGGAGAACATGCAGCAGTCAACGTCTTCTTCACTGACTTTTTCTGATTTAATTCACCAAAAGCATCTAACTTTTTCTTCTACGAATCTTTTTGATTTCAAACGGGTTCCGTACGCGAATGCAAAATCATCCCACTGCTATTACTATTGTATTCATTGTTGTCTGAACCGTGACAATAACTAAACAGTTATTTTGACAGAGTTAGTTTGTGTTTCAAAAACCCTGATTAAAACTTCTTATTCGCAAAACATTAATTATCTTATGTACGAACAAAAGATTAATGCACAATATATTCAGCATGAAGCTCTCAAGTGTCAGATAAAGAAACTCAGATTTCATTTTTGCATGCATATTTATTAATCACAATTTCATTTCTATGCAGTCATAGACTACTCACCACAGAACTATATACTAAGACTAGAAGGCGAGCTGTGTGGTGAAAGAGGTAACAGTCAGGAGAGACTCCAGCATCAATCGTAGGAGTTACGGATGAGCTCGAACTAAATTTTTCTGAAGTCC